>DF357605.1:133520-143948 GCA_000787875.1 Solanum virginianum
GGTCCATGAGTCTTCCCAAATGAACTCTAATGATTTGTCTATTCGATTGTTTCCTAATGATTGTTCTATGCCTTGACCTATTGATTGATATGTTGATTGATGAGATGATGAGAATCTCTATGAGACTGATGGAATGATGAGTGTCTCCACAAGGCTCATTGAGATAGTTTGATTAGGATGAATTATTTTATGAGCATTGCATTTTGGGAGAAGTATCGAGCACCAATCGAGTAAGATTTAGTCCAACTCGCACTCATCAAACAACGTAGCTAAGCGTAGGCGAGGTTTAGGACCATCACATCACATTCGCTTAAGGTTCCCTATGATTAGAAGTCCCTAAAATAATAGAGGACTTGTAGATTGCTGTTTCCATTTTGGACTTGTCCACTATTGTTTTGATTCATTCCCTACCTGGCAAGTATGGAATGGATGTGGCAATATCAGTGAGATTTTTGTACCATCACTAGCTCATAAGTGATTGTTGTTAGATAAGAGAAGCTCCCAGAAAGTTTCCAAATTGAGTACTCTGAGTCGAGATAAGATGAGATGAGATGAGTTGAGATGAGTCCCTCCGATATGATTCTGCTTTGATTGATGAGGTTTAATGTGTGAGATGGGTCATTAGTCTACTCTTTATTCTTACTTTAGATAGACACTTGACATGTTGATTGTTATTACTTTGAGTGTATTGTTGTTTCTATATTATTCTACCTGTTTTGGTTTCATTCAACTATTTTACATATCGTACATTCCATGTACTGACGCCACTCAATGTTGCATCATTTTATGATATAGATATAAGGATCAGAGTTCATCAATAGACGCATCATTAGAGATCTTGGACGTTTAGCTGATTGGTGAGCCTCCCCTACTTCAGAGGATTCATTATCTTTATTTCATCTTGCTTATAAAGTTAGACTTGATTAGCTTTAATTTGATTTGAGGTAGCCATAGATCTGTCATTGACACCACTTGATAGTGATAGAGACTTTATAGACTAGATTCGAATGTTGATGTAGGACTTATTGAGCTAGTTTCCTTTTACTAGCCTTTCCATTTATAATATTATTTTAAGACTATGTGATGTGCCCATTACATCCCTTACTCTTTCGCTGATTGTCTTGAGTTTATTGATTGAATGAATATGATGAGACAAAGTGGTTCGCTTGGGGTCTAGCAATAGTCTCTGAGTGCCGGTTACGTCTAGGGTACCCTCCCGGGGCGTGACAAGTTTGCTATCATCACTGGTTTAAATTGTCATATGGAAAATGTGTATGATGAAGAAAAGAGTCAGCTAAGATAAAAAGGAGATGACAAGAAATTCTTAATTTGGTTGGAAAGAGTTGCAGGAGAAGTGAGTTGATTAAGCATCTCTAATCTAAAGAAGTAGGTAAAAGTGTAAAAAAGTCATTGTTCTTGCTTTATTTTATTTCTAGTATTCTTGCTAAAGATTTGAACACCCTTATTTCAAAAGAATGGATTTTACTCTTAGCTGATAGAAAAATATTTTCTGCTCATCCTTGGGGTCGTATTAGCTATGATATTATAATCAAACATCTACTCCAATTGGTGAAGCCTAATGCAAACACCACCAATCTTTATGGCTTTTTATGAGCCTTTATGGTAAGTTATATTTTATTTTAGTCCATATTTACTTATTTTTATTATTTTTTGATGCGCCTTATATTTTGACCTCTTTGTATGATTATTTTATTTAGTATTAGGAATTAAAGGTATTTCTTTCCTCAGAAAAGTTTAAGGTGTTTTCAAAACAAGTGTCTTTATCAAAAATATTTTGATGGCTTTTGGGGATTAATGACAAATTGATTAGCATAAATGAGTTGTTTGATCTCCTTGAGGACTCAAGTATTATTCTTAAACTTAATAGTTAAACATTGAATTATAGCCCTTTTTAGCAGTTGCTTTACTTGCTTCAGCAGTTGCTAAAATAACTATTGTAGTTGCTAAAATTATTTCAGCTATTGCTGAATTAATTATAGCAGTTGCTGAAATTATTTCAACAGTTGCTGAAATTATTTCAACAGTTGCTGAAATTATTTCAGCAGTTCCTGAAATTATTTTTTTATGTAGATCTCTAATTCTTATCATATCTCTAATTGTTTATCCTGTAAATTTATTTTTCTATGTAGATTGTGCATCCATAGATAATTCCTACTCCTAGTGAAATGGAAATGGATTTTTCACTAAGTTTGTGCTTCAAGAATTAACTATGGATGATAAAAATGAAAAACTTGAGATGAATTTGAATGTTGTTGTGGCTATAAAAAGAGATATCATAGTTGTTAAGCACAATACTGATGTAGAAGATGGTGGAGTATCTTCTCCAAATGTTGATAGAGAGCTGATAAGTGTTGATGGTAGAGGAAGAGGAGAATTTACTCCGAATGTTGATAGGAGTACTGAAGGTGTTGACTTTAAAAGAGGAGGAGGATTCAGTGATATCAGTGGTGCAGTTTAAAATAGGAAGACCTCCGGGTGATGAGAATGTTCCTCGTGCTCAAGATATCCTATCCACCAATGAGAAGCTTGCTGAGAAGATTTGTCATGAGAAATTAGATATTTTTACTACTAAGGTAGAGGCCTTAGAAAGAACTATTGTCACCATGATGTCTAAGAGAGGGGTTAAGCCATCATCAAAGATCTCTTATCCATATACGCCTTGTTGACACCCAATTTTAGCCTTATTTTTTTAAATGTCATACTTTCATATTATTATTTTTAATTCTTGTTAAATCATTATATTATGTTAAATTACCTATTTTTGTTTATTTATTTATCTATTGTTGGTTATATTTGTTTTATTCATTTTAACATTTTAACGCAGTGTAATAATTCATTTTTTCTTGTTTAGATATAATTATACGCGTATGTTCAATTGACCCACAATTTAGGTCTATATCTTTTTAGCCCATTAGGTTGTGAGATGAAATGTGTATATAACCTACACATTGTTACAAAATAGGGTACAAAATAGAATATACATTTTAATTTTACAATACCCTAAAAGATATTTTATCCCCTTTCCCATCTTCTTGCGGTAGTTGCCACCAACCAAAATTCGGCCACTTCGCCGGAATACCCTATTTTCCCTCTCACTCTTGTTACTATTCATCTTCTTCGGCAAGCTCACAACACCGAAGACACCCAAAATTAGTCCACAAACAACCTTCTTCCCTAACACAAACAACACCAGTTCTCCGCCATTTCTAGCCACCCATCGCCGCCCCAAACCACACCAACTACAACCCTCAAAACCAGCCTGAAAACCACCATTAAAGAAACCCAAAATCCCACTTGAAAACACATATTAACCTCCAACAAATCAGACTGAAAACCACCATTCAAGCACCACCCGAGACCACCACAAAACCCCATTAAAACCACCCATAACCATAAGAAAATCCCATTCTCAAACACAGCTGTTGAACCCCATTATTCTAAAGTTACACCATAACATCACTCATTTTAACCCTAAAGCTACTCAAATCAACCACCAATAAGTGCCGGTCGAAGCTATTAATAGCGATGTTCAAGCTCAAACTTTGATCCCTCACCAACTGCTTAGTGGACAGAGTAACCGATAACTAACAAATCACCAAAACCATCCAAAATGTCATTTCTAGATCTACGAGGAAAAGTAATACTCCGGTAGTGTTTGCTTGGTCACTGTTTTGTTCTTACTCGTATGCTTACTGTGTCATGTTTATGAGTTATTCTTGGGAGTTCTAGCTTCTTTTCTTTTTCATGTCTTTTGGTTTATTTTGTTGTTAGGCTATGGTTAGTTATTATTATTATTCATGTATTTTTTTGTACTTGCTCTTAATTCTTTTTACGTTATTATGTTGGGTTAATCTTTGCATCAATTAATTAATTTTCTTTTAATTTAATTAACAAAAGAGATATTATATTACTAGTTAATATGAATCATTACAAAGTACTGATAGTGCACCTGCTCTGATGGTAGCTCATTCTGTGGGAGCATTGTTTACAAAAATATTACAATTACCATTAGTAGCTAGCCTATTAGTGGCCACATGACATTTAGTCTAACAAAAACTTTCCCTTTCTTGTCGGCATCAAGTCTACATTGCACAACATGAGGCGGTTCTTCTAGGGTAGTAAGTGAGTTAAATTTATACAGATTAGCTCTATCCTTGGCAAGTGCATCTACGACTCCATTTGATTCATGATAGATGTGGCTAATTAGGGGACGAGTTCCCTATTAGTTGAAGAAGAGATGTGCATTCACACAACATGTTAAAGTATTTAGACTTATTATTGTTATATATCAGTGATATAATGTCATTGCAGTCCATATTTATTTCTAAAGGCATAAGGTTTCGCAAAACCGCTAGTTTCAAGCCTTCAACTAATGCAAGGAGTTCAGCCTTATTATTAGATGATGCTAGTGTATTACCCTTAAACCTCAACACCTATTCACCCTTGGTATCTCTGAAGACTCCACCTATATACCCTATTCCATTACTGGATGTATATGAGCCATTAATATTGAGTTTATAACCTCTTGTTGGAGGGTTCCATTTTACATATTCTATGTTTTGTCTTCTGCTGGTGCTGTGTTTTCTAGATAGAGTTATGTATTCCATGGCATAGATGAATGATGTCTAGGATAGAGTTCGTCTTTCGTTTGTCTTGAATATGTGCTCATTTCTAGTTAGCCATATATCTCATATATAGAAGGGGAAGGCATCCTTCCAGGGTAGAGTTTTGTTTATTGAAAGTTAATTGTTTGCCAGTTTGTTTAATAAGTTGGCTTCCCCAGAGTTGACTATTTGATTTATTTTGTAAAGGATTCCCAAGTGTCGCCAGAGTTTTCTAGCAATTGAACATTCAAGAAAGATGTGCCTACATGTTTCATGCATTCAACAGTGGGGGCATTGAGGGCTAATATCCATCCCAATTGTGTGGAGGTGGTGCTTTGTTGGGAGTCTTTCATGTTGACACTACCAAATAAAGAATCTGATCTTATTTGGGTTGTTCAGTTTCCATATCCAGGAGTATTTGGTTCCAGCTCAGTGGTAGGGGCAGGCTTGACTATATGGGTATAAGTTGATTTGACTATGAGCACACAAGTAATGGTATGTGTCCAATAAGCTTTATCCTTTGCATAAGGATTACTAGGTACATAGGTGCTCAATACCAGATTCATGATATTCCTAAGGAGTTGAAATGATAGTTGTTGGAGGTTCCGTTTGTTTCGTAATCTTAGGTATTTGAAAGTTAGGTTATCTTCACCTTTATTCAGGGGCCCTTGAATTGGTTCTTGTAGGGTCTATATATTTGGGAGCCACGGATCCTTTAGTAGGTTAATAGTATTTCCGTCTCCTATACTCCATTCTATTCTTTTACTGTATATGCTCCATCCCTATAGTAAATGCTTCCAAAGCATGCTGTGATTTATTTTTTCCTTGGAGTGTAAGTGAAGTATCCCTTTGGAATATATTGATAAGAGGCATGATACCCAAAGGCTGCAGGGATTAGTAAATGCTCTCTAGGCTAGTTGTGCTAGTAGAGCCATATTTTTTGGTTTAGCCTGTTAGATTACCAATTCCCCTTCTAATTTGTTTTTTGTTATTGTTTCCAAGTTTATAAGATGTAACTTTTGTTTTGTGGGGTTACTGCCCCAAATAAATTTTCTCTAGATTTAATCTATTTTGTTGGTTATTTTTTAGGCAATTTAATATGTTGCATTACAAAAGTGGACATACTATTAAGAGTAGATTTGGCGAGGGTAGTTCGTCTAGCTATATTCAAAAATTTTGATTTCCAACCAGCAAGACTGGATTGGAGGTTGTCAATAATAGACTAGAAGTCTTTTGGAGAAACTTTGGTGTGAATTATTGGAAACTCCATATATTCCAAAGTTGATTGGTTGGTTTAAGCTTAAGCTTATGTATTATGTTCTCCTTGAGCTGGTTGGGGAATTTTTTGAAGAAAAGTAGGCGAGACTTATCTACGTTTAATTTTTACCCGGACTTGTAGCAGAACTCCTGGATTGTTTTGCTAATAACTTCAAAGTTTTCAAGGTCTGCATGGGCCATCAGGATGATGTCATCCACAAATAGTAGGTGAGATATTGGTGGGCCTCGTGCCGAGATTTTTATTGGAATCCATCTTTCCCTATTGACCTCTTTTGCAATCTCTCGAGATAATCTCTCCATGCATAGGATGAGAAAGTAAGGTGATATGGGGTTTCCTTGCCTTATCCCTCTTGAGGCTTTAAAGAAATTGGTTCTTCCTCCACTTACCAGAATAACTATTTTATAACTAGATATTCACGACATTACCAACTTAACAAAGATTTTTGGGAAACCAAAGTATAGTCGTGTGTCATAAATAAAAGACCATTCAATCTTGTCAAAAGCCTTTTCAAGGTCTATTTTAAGCATCATATAGTTTTTCTCTCTGCTTTTTATTGAATAAGTTAAATAACTCTTGGATAATGATAACATTACCTGTAGCTTGTCTATTTTTTAGAAAACTAGTTTGACATGGTCCTATGATACTATTTATTATTGGTTGTTGAAATGCCCCAAAAAGGCCCCAAAAATGTGCTTCGGAAATGCTCATAATGGTAATTTCCATATATATCAAAATCCATGCGTGATATCAAAAATCAGACCTTATATTCTTGATTAGAGGGCAAAATTGAGTGGGAAATGGGTATAACCTCAATTTTAGAGGACTCGTAGTGAAAAATAATTCTTGTAAAATTTTCTTATCCAGTGTGCATCCATGACCAGGCCACGACGCGGACTGTTCGCAGAGTAGTATAATTTTGTCCTTCTCGATGGGTCTATATCGCAGAGCAGATGTGGACCAGTTCAACTTTTTGCTTAGTTTTTCGTTTTGGCCTAAGGGCCTTGGGGTCATAGCCCCATGCCTACTTATGTGTGAAAACACCTATACTTAGCCATTTTTCAATTTTATATCACTCAAGATACCCTCAAACCCTCACCAAGACTTAACCAAATATTTCATCCAAAATCTAGTGCCTCAAGTTTAATTCCAGATCTTAAGAACTCCATTCAAGCTCCAAGTCTCCTTTAAGTTTACATCAAGAAATTCCCAAATTTAGGTATGTGGGTTTCATCCATTGGGTCCTTTCACCCATGGAGCCCAATCTTCATTTTTATGAAAATTGTATGTTTTCAAGTTGTATCTTCTATGGGTATCTCTTATTATGGATTTTGATTATAAATTATGTTCGAATTTTATGAAATGTTGATTATTATAAATGACTATCTATTTTAAGCTTGTACTATGAATAGGTTTTGTCTATTGAAACTATGCATGTGTTGGAGGTATGAAGTATGATCTATTATTAGATTTGATGATGGATTTCAAAATATCTTACATGAGGGTTTTACCATGTTTTGGTGGCTTGATTTACATTGAGTTTTTTTTAATATTACTTCACTCTTGAATTGCATTATTTTGAACTAGTATTACATATCCACAAAGTGTATGACAAAATGTCTTGACAAGGATTCTTGATGTTGACGAAGGATTATTGTATGAATTTACTTGACAAGCATGTTATGATACTTTATAGGTTCCCAAGCATGTATTAAACTCTTGAAAAGTTTCCAAATTTTGAACCTTTATACTATGTTTTACTCTCATGAGAAATGTGAAGCCTTTCGTGATTCTTTGATGTGATGGTTTGATGAGTTATTTTATATTCCTACCTAAAAGATTATATCATAAGGTAAGGACAACCTATCGAAAAAGCCATATCGTAAGATAGAGTAACTCATGGTTCCTACTTAAAAGATTATATCGTAAGGAAGGGACAACCTACTAAAAAGGTTATGTCATAAGGGAGGGCCTCTCTTATCGATATGATTGTATCGTAAGGTAAGTGTATCCCATATTCTTACTGAAAAGATTATGTTATAAGGTAAGGATTCATCTTAACTTCTACCGATGAGGCGTTGGCGTATGGTAGAATCAATCATGACTCTTACCGAAAGGATTGTATCGTAAGGTAAGAGACATCTCATACCACCTACCCAAAAGGCTATTTCATAAAGTAGGGGTATTGGTAACACTCTCTTAAAAGGCTATACCGTAAGGTGAGTGGGTGACTACTTGGCAATTCTCATGCATGTTTGTGTAAGGCTTTGAGTATATGTATATGATCCATATTGAGTTTATGTTCCTTAAATGTGATTAAGCATCTTGTTACTACGGCTTATGATTCTTCTTGCATTGCATCCCACACACTTAGTACATTCAAACATACTAACTCATAATTTATGCCTACATGATATCACCATGTAGTGATCGGAGCTCCTCTTGATCATCCTCCACGTGACTAGTGATATTATTCGAGGATAAGCTTGGTGAGTCCTCAAGTTCAGGGACACTATCTATTTTTCTTGCTATCTCTAAGACTTCTTTATGTTGAACATTTGACATTACGAGGGTGAGCCCGAAAAGTGTCTTGGCCCCTACTCCATTCTATGTTTACTGGTGTTGTTGGAATATTATAATGTATTTATGCTATAAGATCGATTCTTTTTGCTTTTATGATATCAAAGACATCCCTTACCGCTTTCCCTTCTATATTATCTCTTGTTGTTGTTTACTTTGCTTCCGCGACAAAGGATGTGTGATTGATGTACTAAGAGGCTTGTTTGGGTCCCTTCAGGGTCCCATTTGCCGTGTCACGTCTAGGCCCTAGGCTTTGGTCGTGATAAACTTGGTATCAGAGTAGTAGGTTGTTGATGGTCCTTGAAATCAAACACACCGCGTCGATTAGAGTCTTATTCATGGCTGTGAAGTGCGCATAACTTTAAATTGGAGTCTATGAGGCGTTTTAGGAAATGTTTCACTTCTTCATAGTCTATATCATGCTTTAGGTGTAAGACAAGGCAATTTCCACTAATGAATGCTCTTTGCTCTTCTATATCATGCCGCTATAAAGAGGAAGACCAAGGAGGGCCCAGGCACCCATGGGGCAACCAACTTACCCCACTTCTCAAGCTCCTAAAGGTGGAGGGAATACCAAAGTTGAGTTCTGGAATGCCATTACTATGTTGACCCATGCCATGACCAACTAATTGAATCTTGGGGCCCAAGCTCCTCATGATCATACTCCAGCCTCAAGAGTGAAGGACTTCACTAGAATGAACCCTTCGGAGTTTCATGGGTCCAAGACGGATCAAGATCTGCAAGAGTTCATAGATGAGGTGTATAAGGTGCTTTGCATCATGGGTGTAAATTCGGAGGAGAAGACAGAACTAGTGGCATACCAACTAAAAGATGTGGCTCAAATTTGGTTTGTGCAGTGGTAGATGGAGAGGGGAAATCATGATGCTATTCCTTGGAAGGAATTCAAGGCTGCCTTCCTGAATCGGTCCTTCCCTATTGAGTTGAGAGAGGCTAAAATGATGGAGTTCATGAATCTTAAGCAAGGTTCCATTAGCATGAGAGAGTATGCCCTCAAGTTCAATAAGTTCTCCAAGTATGCTCAACAAATAGTGGCCGAACCTAGATCAAGGATGAACAAGTTTGTGTCGGTGGTGTCCGACTTGGTAAAAGAAGAATGACAAGCAGTTTACTCTCTACTTTGCGGCCGAACCTAGATCAAGGATGAACAAGTTTGTGTCGGTGGTGTCCGACTTGGTAAAAGAAGAATGTCATACTGCAATGCTTTTAAGTGATATAGATTTATCTCGGCTTATGACCTATGCTAAACAATTTGAGGGGGAGAAACTTATGAAGAAGAGAAGTGGAGAGTCCAAGAGGGCTTGGGTTGAAGGTGGCCGGTCTTAATAAGGTCTCGAGTTTCTAGGTTAAGGATCCTCTGGTGCTCCAAACAAGAGGGCTGCCAAGGATGGGGTGCCTAACACAAGGCTCCAAGAAGTGGTGATAGGGCGACTCATCCTAGATACCCAAAATATGGAAGGAAAAATAGTGGTACATATTGGAGGAATATGGGTACATGCTTTGGGTGTGGCAAGATGGGACACAAAATCTTGGATTGTCCATATGGAAAAAAATAAGGGTATGGATAGCCGACCACAAGGGCAAGGTGGTCATATTGATCAAGGGGCTCAAGAAGGCCAACAACGGGGGTGCTCCGCAACATAATTGGTTCCATGCTCTTCAAGGGGAAGTAAGGAAGGGATGAGGTGCCCGATGTTGTTTTCGATATGTTAAAGGTTTTTGATTTTGTTGTGCATGTTTTGATAGGTCCAGGTGCCACTATTTCTTTAATTATTCCTTTTGTTGCTAATAAGCATCATGTGTGTTCCGAGTTATTATGTGGACTTTCTAGGTGGCTACCCCATTGACGAGTCTATTATTGCTAGAAAAGTCTATAAGGGACCGTCCTATGTTATTATTGTATAAATCGTTGTTTCTGAAAAGATTATG
>DF357605.1:166367-201681 GCA_000787875.1 Solanum virginianum
TTATGAGGGTGAGCCCGGAAAGTGTCTTGGTCCCCGCTCCATTTTATGTTTAGAGATATTGTTGGAAAATTATAATGTATTTATGCTATAATCTAGACTTTTTATGCTTTTATGATATCAAAGACTTCCATTAGTCCCATTTTCCCTTTTATATTATCTCTTGTTATTTTTTACTTTGCTTTCGCGACCATGGATATGTGATTAATATGCTAAGAGAGTTGTTTGGGTCCCTTTGGGTTTCCATTCGCCATGTCAGTCTAGCCCCTAGGCTTGGGTCGTGACGGTCGTAGTTTAAGGGCTAGAATCTTGGAGATGATTTTATATAAAGTGTTGTAGAGGCTTATTATTGGATCTGGTTTAGGGTAGAGGCCTCTTGACTCTTTTGGATTAGGAAAATGTGTGTTTTGTTAATGGTTTTAGAGATTTTCCAATCTTTAAACACTTGATTACATAGGTTCCTAACCGATTCCCCTATGATTGGCCAGTATTTTTGTAGAAGATTGGATGGAGTCTATCTGGACCAGGGGCTTTGTGGGGTTTAAATGATTCCACATCTTTGTAAATCTCAATTGCTGAAGGGGTCTCTTCTAGCAAATTTAGGTTTTTGATAGGAGTCACTACAGGAATAGAAGAAATTTTTGAGGTTGATAAATTATTTATGGCGAAAAGATTCTGGTAGAAGCTTGACACTTCTTGGAGAATTATACTATGGTCATAGATCTACTAGTCCTGGCTATTTTTAACGGGTAGAATTCTATTTCTGCGCCTCCTGTTGGGAGTTGTTGCGTGGAAGAATTTAGTATTTAAATCACCATCACTAATCTAATTAATTCTTGATTTAAGTTTCCAGAAATCTTCTTCCATTCGCAAGAGGTTGTTATATTCTTTTATTAAAGTGATTTATTCTAGGTAATGTAGGAAAGAGTTCGACTATAATTGTGAACTTCTTTGGGTTCCTTCTATTCTTCTTAATAACTTCCTTGTCTTGCAGAATATATTCCCAAAAATATTCCTATTCCAATCTTTGACTTTTTTCGTGAAATGAGAAATAGCATCCTGAAGGGTTGTTTTATTTGAGAATGCATTTGAAACTATGTCTATAAAATCTGGATGTGACATCTACATAGTTTTAAATTTGAAGAGTTTATCAACTTTTAAGTTGTTATTATGTAGAGAAAGTAGAAGTGGGCAATGGTCAGAGTGGGTCCTTGGTAGGTGTATCACTTGGGAATTGGGGAACTTATGGACCCATTTTTCATTTGCTAAGAATCTATTTGATCTTTCATAAATAAGGGAATATTTATTTTTATATCTTTTATTAAGCCAAGTGAATCTATTACCATTAAAACCTAAATCTATTAGTTCACAGTAGTGAACCATATCCCACATATCTCCTGATCTGGCAGTATTAATAGGTCTACCACCTTTCTTATTTGAGCTACTCATGATTTCATTGAAATCACCCCCAATTAACCACATACCTTAGTAGTTGTCTTTTATAGCTTTTATGTTTTCCAACAAGACCTGCCTATAGGTTCTAAGATTGCTATCATATATACATGAAAATAACCAAGAATCTTGAGTAAGGCGTACCTTGATCAGTGCATGAATTTCCTGGTTTGTAGTGGATATATAATCAAGTTCCAGAATGTTATCATCCCAGAGCACTACTAGTCCAGCTGAGTTTCCCACTGCAAATATCTTTATTATGCTTGGGAATGGGAAGTCATCAAGCATTGCTTGATGACTTTGCATTTTTGTTTCTGTTAGGCTGTTAGTAGAGGTTTATGCTAGTCTAGTAATGCTCTAAAATTCCTCTTAACGTTAGCCCCATTACAACCTCTACAGTTCCATACTATTAGATTAATTACACCTATTGTAGGTTCTTGTTGATTCAAGACTATTCTCACCTGGCTGGTGGGACTCATGTTCATCAATGTAGGATTCAGGATTACTACAAAATTCCCTTGCTCCTGGTTGCTTGGGGTTCTTATATCTATGGAGGTTTTTAAGAGTATTGGGGGACAAATGAGTATATGTTTTTTTATGAATCTTTCCTTGAATATCATGATTTTTATATCTTTTAGAACTCCTATTTTTATCCTCATTTCCGTCATCAGGACTATGGCTTCATCTACTTTTCCTACATCTACAGTTTGTGCTATGTTCAGATTTACGTGAGGGGTTGGGATTCTGGTCCGAGTCCATACCTAAGAAATCGACGCCCCACTGTTTAGAACTACTTAGACAGGGTTGTCTTCTACATTCTCTTGGCGCAGATATTGGAAGGGTTGTGCATCCATGTGCATCTCCGGAACATTCCATAGGTTTAGGTCCTCCACTGGGATTTGTTGTTGTTGGAAGAAAGGGGGGCTGCTGCAGTTTCCTGGGTCGGAGTCTGGTTCAAGGGGTTGAAGAGAGGAAGCTCCTAGGTTGGCATGTGGTAGAAGGGTAGTTGGGGAGGTGGTAGAGATAGTGGAGGCTGCAGTACTATTGGCATCCAGAGGTGATGGTTGTAGTTGTCCATGGCTAGTCGAATTCCTTCCAACATTGCTTGAGCAAGTAAGGTGGGGTTCTGGGCTATGACCAGTGATTTCTGCCCCTTTATTTGGACATTGAAGGATAGTGCATAATCATGCTAATCTCCACGCAAGAGTGGGGGATGTGATTTAGTGGTGGTGTCGGTGAGGCGTAGAGAGTTGTGTCACCCATTATTACTAGAAAGACTTGAATTAGAGGATTCAAAAATGGAGGATTCATGTTTAGTGTGAAGTTCAGAGGATGGTGGAAGTGTAGAGATCTGGTCCGGTGAGGATAATGGGCTACTCGTGTATTTATCATCTTTGGTGTGCCAAAAAAGGAACTCATCGCATTTTGTGCGTGTACGGGTAAGTCAATGTAGATAGATTTAATTGGAATATTAAAGGCCCTATCAAAGGAATTTTCTATAATTGGTAACTTGGGATCTGTTGCAATATTTAACTTGGAGGATGTACTTACATCTGTATTGGCTATAGGGTCGGCTAAATTATAATTATTTTTACATTGTTGATTGGCATATGAGGCAGAAGAAGTATGATGTGGACGGGGATTAATGAGATTTAATTGGTTGATGGCTGAGTTGTCCACCAATGCCAAAGTAATGTTAGGCTTATGTAGACTAGGTTTAGTAGGGGTATTTTGGGAAATTTCAGTCTTATTGATCATGTGTACCCCATGTGTATCATCTGATTCAGTATGATTGGTTTTTTGCTCACTAGGTAGGTAGCTTATGTGTTAGGGGATACGTTTAGGGACTGGGGTTCCATCAATGTTCGCCACTTTGATACGTCATTGGTTGACGTGGACGGACAATTAATATCTATATTTTCCAAGCGAGGCATGTTCAATTTGCCAGCCTGAAAATTTTCAGCAATAATAGGATTTATCTTATTCTGGTTTAAAATTTTATTTTCGGTATTAATTTTATAGTTTGAATTATTTTTATTTTTATTATTATTATTTTTTTTTCTTATTGTTATTGGTTTTTTTATTGTCTATATTAATGGCATTATGTTTAGTTATGTCATCCCTAGCGTCATGCGACACTTCAAGTCGAGTTCCTTCTTGCCAGATTTGAGACATCTGTGCCGGCGATGAGTCTCTCATCAGAGAGATTTGCTTATCAAGGTTGCTACTGCTTATCAATTCACCACTTTGGTGGCTGTTTCGCCGATATTTAAAGGTTTGGGTGTCGAGGTACTTACCTGTATCTGTGCTAAATATTTTGATGTTGATACCTGTTTCCTCCGATCAGCTTAGTGTTGCTCACCATTTTTGTGCATTCCTCCATTTTGGAAATTCTACAATTTGCCATTTATCTTCTACTTATTGGATTGGCTCTTTGTATTGCCCCTTATGATTGGGTATTTGATGTTGTTGTCATCTCCCTCACTTTCTGGATTGTCCATTTTCATATCAGCTTCAGATTGGATTCTCGTTGTGCAGTTACAGATTGTGTGCCCTAATACCTCATATTTGGTGCAAAGGATGTTCCCCTTTATAAATGATTAGCTTTTTACATTTTCCAATAGTAATATATATTTTTAAACTGGGCTTCCTAATTCACTTTCCACATAGATCCGAGCATAGCGGCCCCTTAGCGCCTCCAAAGTACAGATGTTCGTTTTGACCAATTTTCCTAATTTCTTCCCCACTTTTGCTAGTATCTGATGGTCGTAGAATTTTATTGGCAATTTTGGCAACCTAATCCATATTGCCGATATGGATTCCTTGGCTACGGATGCTACAATGGTCGGATGCCACCCTTTGATTGAAAAAAATACCCATTTACAAACCAGGGGCCCTGTTGTAGAATCTTTGTGTTCTCTCTTCCTTAAGTAATTTAACGATAAAATATTCATGCCCCAAATTGATCAATGTGATTTCCTCTATAATTCTCGATAAGGTTGTCAATTTTTGCCTCAGATATAGGTGGTTTAGTTTCTTTCTATTGAGTTTAATAATCACTGAATAGTTCTATGGTTTGTATATTCTTCACTTGTCTTCCTCTGATAATTCCACATGGTCATTGTTAATTTCCTCCTTATCCGACCGGACAAGATCACTATCTCGATCTGGCTGGTTTCCATCCATGTTCACATCGTTTAGACTACTCTGTTCCTAGTTTACCAGATATGGAGCCAATAGGATGGATTTGAAGCTTTGATTGTTACTCCACTTACCGGAGTTTCTACTCCCCTCTTTTATGTTACTATGTGTGTTTCCATCCGGAGATTTGGTATCCAAGGTATCCGATGGTTTTGGTGAGATTTGGAGAGGTTTATTTATCTTTGTTGACATTTTCTCTAGAGAACAATGAGTAGTCATCTTTTTGTTGGTTAATTACTTTTCATGAATGCATACATTTTATTTTATTTTCAAAAAATTATTACTATTGTTTTAATTTGTTTAGATGCTGTTACATCCATAGAAAGTTGTTTATGTTGCTAAGCAAACTGTTCGGTTAATTTGTTAAGTTGTTTATATTTTTCTTTACTAATTTTACATTGATTTTGTGCGCTGAAATGTGACTCCTCTATTTTTTCTTATCAATTGCTATTTCTGAATTTTGTTTGTGATTAGACTTTTTTTCTTAGTCTTAATAAGTCCAGTAAGTTGTTTACTTGTAATTTGTTATTGTTTTTAATTTTTACTCATTTCCTTATCTTATTTTGTATTAACTTTGTGATTTTGTTCTTGGGAAATTTACTAAACCTGGCCAATGACGAATCTATTCGTCCGATTTCAATGCCTTCCTATTAAAAAAGATGAAATTTTTTTTAGTTTAAATTAATATTGGTTACATGTTAAAATTCAGAAATTTTAGTTTAAGTTCAAGTTTATACATCATTTGTTAAACTAGCGAATCATGAATCTATCCGTCGGATTTCAAGGCCTCCCCATTAAAAAGACGAAAAGGTTTTAGTTTAAATTAGTATTGGTTACATGTTAAAATTCACGAATTTTAGTTCAAATTCACGTTTATACATCATTTGTTAAACTGGCTGATGAAAAATCTATTCGTCAAATTTCGAGACCTCTCCATTCAAAAAGACAAAAAAAATTAGTTTATATTTGTATTTGTTACATTTTAAAATTCAAGTTTTCTATTTTAAGTTTATTATTTGCTAAATCTAGCCAACGAAAAATCTTTTCGTCGGATTTCGAGGCCTCCCCATTTAAAAGACGGAACTATCTTAGTTTATTATTTGTTTATTCATTATTGTGTATATTGTTAACTTTAGGTAAATACTAGGACGCCGAGGCCTCCCCTTTAAAAAGACTGAACAATTTTAGTTTATTCTTTATTATTGTGTATATTATTGACGTTAGACAAATACTAGGACGCTCCTCATATCATTATTTATTTCATTGTTTGTGTATATTTTGTGATTATTATACTTATGTTATATTGTGTATCTCCTCCTCAATTTGAAAGGATGAGTTCAGCCGAGACTTAGAGTTGTAGATTCTGAAGGGTGCTAATATGTTCCCTTCGGAATAACTTGAACCCTTACCGAAAATTTTTGGTTTGCAGACTATTTTATAAATAATTAATTGATTTCCTAATTATCCTTAAAATTAGGTGGCGACTCTAAATTAAATTGATTTTTTCTTTTGAATTCTTTTATCTAATTATTTTTTATGAGTTACCACGATGTTGCGCCTTCGGGATGTCAATAGAATGGCAACTCCGCTGGAGATATTTCGAGGTTCTAACCATTATGAGTTTATTTTTTTAAATTGAGGAGGATTCTATTTTATTTATTTATTTATTTTTGTATTATATCATATGTGTGTATATTGTTATTTGTATGTCTATATTGTTTATATTCATTCATTATTTGTTTACTTATATGTACATTATCATTGCATTCATGACATATTTTCATTGCCATTGATTTTATGTGTTTAAAAGAATGGTTTTGCGAACCCACAACTAGTCCTTTTTATACATTTGATCCTTTTCTGGAATACATGACAATTTATTGGTTCGTGATGCGTCCAATGGTTGTCATAAGTTCCAACCCAAGTTGTCCACTTGGGCCCTAGTTTGTCAAAAACCCATTTTATCTTATATATTATATTGATTATGTGTCTATTGTATTTATTTATTTATTCATTCATTATTTGTGTAATTATCTGTATATTGTCATTTGTATTCATGACATTAATTCCGGCAAATGGCAAATAATTTGCATTAGGAATAAGGGTGGTTACGTGGTTATCCACGACTGTCCCTTCATAAAAATCCCTTTTCTCTTTTTGAAAGTGGTAAGTGGGTTGTTGGTTTGCGGTCGTCCAACGCCATTTACTATTTCACCCCGTAATTTGTCCAACTTGGGTACTAGGTCATTTGAAACGAACTCTTAGTAAACCTGGGTTAGAGTGGAACCAAATCATTCATTTAAGTGTATTTGCCTAGGTTGGCCCGATATTTATTAGAATACCATCTTGCATGCTAATTGAAAGAATGTATATGTACCATTGCCTTTTGGGTTTGAAAATTTTATTATTTATAGTTTAGTTCAATTTATTGTAAATAAATAGTTTAGCAATGTACTCCTGTATGAGAATTATTTTTGTTTATATATCCTTTTCCCTCATTTTATATCCCCATTTATTTTATTCATATAATTTGTATAATGTATTTTTGAGGAGGCAATAGGATGCACAAATGACATACACATTCTTGAATATTTAGGTTTATTATGATGCATTATACATTATTTGTTTGTGTAAATACTACATAATTTGTTCCATTCATGTTCATTTGATTTTGTGTAAATATATGTGTTTTGTTTGAAATGTGATTTTGCTAGTTATAATCAGTTTGAACTACGATTGACCTGATTTCCATTTCAACGGGATATGTAGGCGCCAAAATGGCTAGGCCATATTCCCTGTAAGCTTTTCATTTATTACTATAGAAACAGGTACAATTTTGTTTTAGGTTAAACAATATATTGTTGAACACCAGAGTTTGTTGAGGTTGAAACAGGGACAAAATCTTTGAGGACTCAATTTTGAGAAGTCCTAAAAAATTCTACTAAGATTCAACTCAAATGCTAGATTTGCAAGACACCATTTTGAGTTTGTGTATATTTAATGTTTGTTTGTAATTTTATAGAGATAAGTATACAAAATAAACCTGAACTATACCGCTTTTTTGAGTTTCACACCTAAAGTATTGGACGTTTGAGAAATACACATAAACTATCACTTATTAGTTTGAGAAAGACACCTCAGTGGTATGTGTAATGTACTCTCTCTTTTATTAGGGAACACCTTGCTACATGACATGCTACATTGACAATAAATAAATAAATATATTAATATTAGTTAAAAGTAAAAGATTAAAGTACAAATATTCTTTTGAAAAAAATATTATTTCTTAAAAAATAAAATTTAAAATATTTTTCTCACCTACTCTATTGCCCCCACCGCCGTGAACTGCCCACCCACCCCCAGCGATCCCCGCCCCTTTTATTTTTTATCTCTTTTACAAAATATTTTTTAAAAGTTCAAACTTCAACCCTTACTCCACTCCTACCTAAAATTTTTTTTCAAAAATAAATAAAATGCTATCCCACTTCCATCTAATCCTCCGCTCCTAATTTATTTTTTTATATATTTTTTTATAGATATATACACATAGGTTTTGAAAAATATTTTTTCTACTTGTTTATCGAGTATAACCGAAATAAAAAACTTATTTGAAAAATCTTGCGACAAATAAAAAATAAGTATCTAAAAATAATAAAAAAAAATAAAAGCGGAGGATTAAGTGGGTGCTTAGAATTTTTTTCTAAAACCAATTAAAATAATATCGAGATTATTATTTTAAGAGGGAGATGAAATAGGATTTTTAAAAAAAATTTACCATTTTTGTTTGGGAGGAGGGAGGGTACGCCGAGAGGAAGTGGTGGGGTGGGGTAAGAAAAATATTTATATTTTATTTTATAATTTTTTAAATAATAATATTTTAATATTTAATTTTAACTAATACTATAATTTATTTAATTTTTGCCAAGATAGAATATTTTGTCCATGTAGAGTGTGATGTGATATTTTTTAAAAATAAAAAAGAGACTGTAGCACACACACCATAATGAGAGTAGAATAAAAGATAGATTTGTGTTTCTCAAACTAAAAAGTGATAGCTTAGATGTGTTTCTCAAACTTTTAATACTTTAAGTGTGAAACTCAAAAAAGTGATAGTTTAGGTGTGTTTTGTATATTATCTCAATTTTATATTCAATGGGTGTCTTTCTCTTTTATCTTACATTTTTGACAAAAAATTTAAAAGAACGTTGTTTGATACTGATTTAAATAGTTTGCCCTTTAATATGATTCATTGATTTTCTTTATTTCTATTATCTTTCTTTCGTAGAATACATTTATTTATTTTAAAAAGGATACACTTTATATCACATCCGCACAAACTACGCGTACCAAATTCTCTTTTGCGATGAGATACGTAGGCAACCCTTATGGGTCGGTGCTCCTTTTTCAAAATTTTTTAAAAAAGAGTTAAATTGTACATATTTTTATGCTATATCTTTACTAACTATGCGTACTTGATTCTCTTTTCGATGAAATACGAAGGTAACCCTTATAGATTTGGTGCTCCTTTTTCAATTTTTTTTAAAAAGAGTTAAATTGTACATATTTTAATGCTATATCTTCATGAATTGCGCGTACTTGATTCTCTTTTCGATGAGATGTGTAGACAACCCTTATGGGTTTGGTGTTCCTTTTTCAATTTTCAACATAAGAAAAAAAGTCAATTGTGCATATATTTTATACTATATCCTCATGAACTATGCGTACCTGATTCTCATCTATTTGGGATACGTAGGCAACCCTTTTTGGGTTTGGTATTCATTTATTCAAAATGTCAAAAAAATAATTTTATGTACATATTTTTAAAAGTCATATCTTCAACTCAATTGGGGCCATTACAGTTAGAAATAGGGGTGTTCATGGTACCGTTTGGATCTATTATTAGTTAGAACCATAACAAAACCAATTTAGTCGATTTAGTCTACTGGTCGAACCTCTTCTAAAAACCTAACTTAAACTATATATAATATTTACAAAACAACCCTAGAATTTACATAGAAAAGACAGCTGGCAAAATATAAGTTACGCAGGTACGACTCGTAGGATGGCCTATATGTCATAGTCGGGGCCTTGTATCAGGTTCTTGGCATCTTGAACTAAATTGGTATGACCCATAGGTACGAGTCATTGCTTGAGCTATAAATCTATATTGGTATCTTAGTCTTGGTCTTCGGTTTTTGGTCCAACATCTTGGCTCTCTTATTCTTGCTACGAGTCCACTTATACGAGTCATAGTATGACTTATGACTGGTATAACGGCCTCATAGCAGTGACCTCTACTTAGCAGATTTCAGTCTCTGATTCTTGCTATGATATCACTCTATGACTCACAGGGTGAGCTACGACTCGTAGGTGGGCTCGTAAAGCCTATGCTTTAGCAAAATCTAAAACTTTGCTTCAAAATCATGTCAACCTAACTTTTCTACAAAATTAACACAAAAACACATCAAAACACTAAAAAGATGCTTTAAGAAATCATAAAATCCCTTGTTTCAGGCACCAAATGTGCTGTATTTTGATAGCACATTAGTGGTCAAGGGTAGATTTATTTCTTGTCCTAAATCCCAAAAGTTGATGTCTAAGGGTTGTATCTATCATCTTGTGAGGGTTAGGGATGTGGACTATAAAGTCTTTCCTATTGAGTCGGTTTCGGTGGCCAATGCGTTTCTTGATATTTTTCCTAACGAACTTCCCGGTGTTCCTCCCAAAATGGAATTAGAATTTGGAATAGAGCTCCTCTCCAATACATAACCTATTTTTATTCCCCCTTACCGTATGGCCCTAGCGGGGTTGAAGAAGTTGAAGGATTAATTGAGGAATTAGTTGGAGAATGGTTTCATAAGACCTAGCAAGTCATCTTTGGGTGCACTGGTGTTGTTTGTAAAGAAAAAGGATGGTTCCTAAGAATGTGCCTTGATTACTTGTAATGTAATAAGGTTACCATAAAGAAGAAGTACCCATTACTAAGGATTGATGACCTTTTTGATCAACTACAAGGGGCTAGTCACTTTTCTAAGATTTATCATCAGTCTAGATACCACCAAGTGAAGGTGAGGGAGTGTGATATTCCCAAGATAGTTTTTTGGACTAGGTATGGGCATTTTGTATTTGTGGCTATGCCTTTTGTGTTGACTAATGCATCAGCTATATTTATGGATCTCATGAATAGGGTCTTCAAACCTACCTTGATATGTTTGTGGTGGTCTTTATTGATGATATATTGATTTATTCCCAGAGTGAAAGGGAGAACATGAATCACTTAAGGGTGGTATTGCAAATCTTGTGTGATGAGGGGTTTTTTGCTAAATATGAAAAGTGTGAATTTTGGTTTATAGAGGTTGCTTTTTAAGGCATATGGTATTGGGTGATGGTATTAAGGTGGATCCTAAGAAGATGGAGGTGATAAGAAATTGGCCTAGACCCTTGACTCCAACGGATATTAGGAGTTTCTTGGGTTTGGCAGGTTAATACCGGAGGTTTGTGAATGGTTTCTCTTCTATTGCTTCCCCTATGACAGTTGACCCAAAAGAAGGCTGAATTTTTTTGGACCGATGAATGTGAAAAAAGTTTTCAATCTTTGAAAGACAAGCTCATTTCTGCTCATATCTTCTACTAGAGGGGTTTGAAGGGTTTGTGGTTTATTATGATGCCTCAAGAATTTGTTTGGGTTGTGTTTTGATGCAAAATGGCAAGGTTATAGCATATGCTTCTAGGCAACTTAAGGTGCATGAGCGAAACTATCCCACCTATGATCTTGAATTGGCAGTCCTGGTGTTTGCTTTAAATATTTGGTGTCACTATTTGTATGGGGTTCATGTTGATTTCTTTACCGACCATGAAAGTCTCCAATATATGTTCACACAAAAAGACCTTAACTTGAGACAAGAAGGTGGTTAGAGCTCCTTAAAGATTATGACATGAGTATACATTATCATCCCAACAAAGCTAATGTTATGGTTAATGCTCTAAGTAGGGTGTCCGTAGATAGCCTAGCTCATATTGATGTTGGTGGCAAGGAGGTGGTTAGAGAAGTTCACCGGTTGGCTAGGTTGGGGTTTAGGTTGGATGAAGTTGAAAATAGTGGTGTAGTGGCTGTTGATGGTTCTAAATCTTCTTTAGTTGAGGAAGTAAAGTCAAAACAAGACCCTGACCCCACCTTGCTAGAGTTAAACGCCTTGGTGAAAGATCGTAAAGTGGAGGTTTTCTACCAAGGGGGAGATGGTGCCATTAGCTACCAAGATAGGTTATGTGTGCCTAATGTTGACGACTTGAGAAAGTTGATTCTGAAGGAGGCCCATAATTCATCTTATTCTATTCACCCCAATTCCACAAAGATGTATAGAGACTTGAGGGAGCTGTATTGGTGGGGTGATATGAAGGGAGATATTGCCAAGTTCACATTTGGTTATCACAATTGTAAATAAGTGAAAGTCGAACATCAAAGGTCGGGTGGCCTATCCCAAGACATAGAAATTCCTACTTGAAAGTGGGAATACATCAACATAGATTTTGTGGTTGGGTTACCTAAGACTAGGAAACACTTTGATTCTATTTGGGTTATTGTTGAGGATGACAAAGTCAGCTCACTTTCTATCGATCAAATCCATCTATAGTGTTGAGGATTATGCCAAGTTATATATTTATGAGTTGGTTAGATTGCACGGGTACCCTTGTCTATCATTTGGGATCGTGGTGCTCAATTATTTCTCATTTTTTGAGATCCTTCCAAAATGATCTTGGTACCAAGGTTAAGCTTACATGGCTTTTCATCCTCAAATGGATGGCCAAGCTGAGAGGACTATCTAAACTCTTGAGGATATGCTTAGAGCTTGTATTTTGGAGTTTAAGGGTAGTTGGGATGAATATCTTCCACTTATTGAATTTTCTTATAGCAATAGCTACCCATAGTGAAAAATAATATTTGCTAATTTTTTATTTCTAGTGTCTGTACTCGCCTATGCTGCGAAGCGCCTGGGGTGCGGACTAGTGCATTTGGAACTCCATATGTCATCCGCATCGTGCTTGGGGTGTGGACTAGTGTAATATTTTCCTTAATTTTCTTATTTCTTCTAAGAGTATTGGGATCATAGCCTCATGCCCATTTAAATGTGAAATCTCCCATACTTTGTAATTTTTCGATTCTATAGCTCACAAAACCCTCTCTAAATCCTCCTTAAGACTTTATCAAATCTCTCTTTCAAATTTAAGGATTTCAAGCTTAATATTATAACTCAAGAACCCATCTCAAGCTTCAAAGTCTCCTTTAAGTTCTTTTCAAGGAATTCAAGGTTTAAGCTATGTGGGTCTTCATCTGTGGGTCCTTTTACCCATGGAGCCCAACCTTCTCTTTTTGTGAAAATTGCATGATTTCAAGTAGTATTACCTATGGATATCTTTTATTATGAAATATGAATATAACTTATTTTGGGGTTTTAGAAAGTATTGAATGATTATGCATGAATATCTATATTAAGCTTATTCCATACATTGGTTTTTTTATTGAGACTATGCATGATTTGAGCTATGAACTATTATGAGCTTTTGTGATGGATTTCAAGACACGCTAAATGAGTGTTTTACTACCATGTTTGTGGGTTGATTTGCATTGAGTTTACTTATCTTGTTTTACTTTTAAATTTCATGATTTTGAACAAGTATCATGAACCCACCATGTGTTTGATAAATTTACATGACAAGAATTCTCAAGTGTTGATGATCCATTACATAGTTCACAAGTCAAGTGACTTCTGATTATTAAGGACTTTCAATCATGTATTGAATTCATGAAAAGTATCTATGATTTTGCAAGTATCAAGTTGAGCCTTATTTCAAGATTTTACCCTCTTGTGAGTCATTCATGTCAAGTTGAGGGATCAAGCATGATTATTATTTTTTCCTCATGTTCAAGTTAAGCTCACTAGTGGAGGTCAAGTATATGATAGTGCTACTCATGTCATGTCATCATGTCTTTTACAAGTACTCATGCTATTATTATTGTTATGACTATTTCAATTGTTCCGTGGGATTAGACTTAGCACCGATTGAGGCTTAAGATGGTGGCTCGACTCAAGGGGTCCTTATATAAAGTCTTATCTCTAAACTATGTGTCACCATAGGATTATATATATTCTCTCTTATGATTTTCTAGTGGATTCATCTAGTTATACTACACCTTGTTAATAGGGTGACATACCTCAAATTGTTCATTGTATGGTTTACCATGCCAAGTAGACCACACCTTGTCGAGGGGGTGACATGCCTCGATCACTTTGTCGAGGGGGTGATATGCCTTGATCACCTTACTGAGGGGGTTTCTTGCCTTGGATTCCAAGTAGTAACTCACTTGGTCTATGTCAGTTAAGGTTTTCTCCCACCTATATGTATGATAGTCTATGCAAGTTAAATGTTTTACATACATGTTTATTTGCAAGCATTGCTAATACATGTCATATCTAGTATATATTTCAATTACCTATATGTATGCATTCTGTTATTATGACTTATATCTCTATTGCATTGCACACCTCACACTTAGTACATTCCAAGTACTAATGCATACTCTATGCCTTTATGATATTACCATGTAGGACTGGAGCTCCTTTTCATCACCCTCCTCCACGTTGTCTTCAGTCTTCTTATTCGCCATGTCACGTCTAGGCTTTAGGCTTGGGTGATGACATTTGCTTACATTGAGACTATCTAAGTGAATCATAAGGAGGTAAGTCC
This sequence comes from Solanum virginianum, assembly GCA_000787875.1. Taxonomy (NCBI): domain Eukaryota; kingdom Viridiplantae; phylum Streptophyta; class Magnoliopsida; order Solanales; family Solanaceae; genus Solanum; species Solanum virginianum. The sequence continues at coordinate 180,762 of DF357605.1, forward strand.
TCCAAATGTGATTTTTGAGGCTGATGTGTTGTTAAAATATAACACTTTTGATGCTTAAAACTTGAAATTTTGTGTGTTCTCAAAGCAATATTAGTAGATTCGATGTTTTTTATTTTTTTGAAGGATTATTGGGTTGCCTAAATTTTTGGGTTAGGTCTGCAAATTTTGCTAAACATAGAGGTTTCACGAGATCTTTTATGGGCCATAGAGAATTCTATGACCCGTATATCTAGTTTCGTGTAAAATTCCAGCGAAGGTGATTTTCTGAAATTGAGATTACAAACATGTAGATGAGCCATATAATATTTTATGAGCCGTAGACTTGGTGTCATGCCCTGAGGATCAGAAAGAGAAGACTAGTTGAAAAGTCATCAAATGAAACCCTCTACGGGCCTTAGAAAGGTGTCATAGAAGTTGGCCCTAGATTTGAAGAAGCAATCCACAAAAGCCCGACTATGGTCCGTAAAATATTACACAAATCCTAAAAGCTCATATAGAGTCTGTTGACCCAATTCTCCTAATTAGTTTTGGTTTTTTATTTTAAAGACTATAAATTAGTTTTTTAAATTATTTTTCAGAGTAGAACGTTACAGAGTAGTAGAGAATAATAGAGAGCTTGAGAGAAAAACTTGTAAAACTCTACTTTGTCTTTTAATTAAATCTTGTGATTCTTTGTGAAAAGTTTTGATTTCTTCTGCTTAATTCTATTGTTTTTGTGCTCCAATTATGTTATTGAAATTCATAAACCTTGCATCTACACTGATCGTGAGTAGCTATATCCACAATTAGGGTTCTAGGAACCATGAAGAACTAGAGAGGTAAATCTGAATAATTCGTAATTCTTGAAAAGTGTGCATATATGTGTTAATCAATTCTCTTCGATTGAATGCTTTATATCAATGGCCAATGTTAGAACTTACCTAGCGTTATTAACTGGATCAAGGTAGTAATTAATAGGAAAAGAGATTAATTAATAGAATTTGATTGATGTTTCTTATCTAATAAACCAAACTGGGCCAAGGGGAGGTTGTACTGGAAAAATAGGTAAATGTTAGTAATGTCACACTACGGGGATGGACCCAATCACGTAGTGAAACTCACCTTTCACTTGGTCCAAAGGGTTTGGTGAACTTAACTTACCGTTCTGCATGCTACACACTGAAAAAGAATTTGATTATTGATGTCGCCCAAGTTACACCTCCTTTTAGAGGATAAAGAGGTCGTTGTCAAGAAATAGAACCTAACCAAGGTTAGGGTCTAACCCACAGGGAATACATAGACTTAAGAGAATTCAATAATTGCAATTCGAGTGGTTTACCAACTTACTTACCCAAAGGGGGGGAGGTTCCAACAATCAATGTAAAAATAAACTAACTACTACAAGAGAGAAATCAATATGAAGAGAAACTAGGGTATTGTGTTCCCTATAATTCCCTAACTTAGTATCACCGGATAACCTAATTCTTTTCTAGTATGTAGCATGCAGAACAGTAAGTTAAGCTCACCAAGTCATTTGGTCAAAGGTAAGAGGTGAATTGCACTATGTGACTTTGCCCATCTCCATAAGGTGCATTATAAACCCTTACCAATTAGTCCCAGCACAACCTCTCATTGGCTCAGTTAGGTTGATTAGACAAGAAAACATCAATTGAATCTTGTTAATTAATAACTTTTCCTATTCATTACTAACTTAGTCCAGTCAGTAACACTGGGTGGGTTCTAATGATTGCCACCATCAGAAAACATGCAAATCGAAGAGAGTTAATTAATTCATGCATGCACACTTTCCAAGAATAATTAATTATGAAATTTTACTTTGTTAGTTCTTAATGGTAACCACTACCCTAGTTGTAGATTTAGCTACTCATGCTTTGTGTAGACGCACGAATCATGAATTTGAAAAACATAATTGAACACTTACATAATAGAATGAAGGACAAACAAATCCAACTTTAATGAGAATCAAAAGCTTAAAGATGACACTAAGGTACAAGTGTTCTAAAAAGCTCACCAATGTAATCTCACTATTTTCTCTCTGTAACTACTTAGTTCTCTTAGTACTAGGTGAAATCTTATGAAAAATAACCTAAAAGACCTATTATTAATAAGTAAAATACTAGTCCTAACTGAAATAGGATAACTAGTTAGCATGTCATACGAAAGGGGTCTACGGGTGGTATTGCCTTCCAAGGCCCGTAATTAGGGTCTCTTATAAAGCTTCTAGAAATTTAGACTTCAAATCTACGATACCCCCCTGTGACTCATAGAGTAGTTTATGACCCGTAAAGGGGTTTCATCTAATGAATCTTCAGAAAGTCCCAATCTCTGATCCTCAGGACAAAACTATCTTCTATGACTTCTAAATCATTTCAAAACTCATCTGCATGTTTGTAGAATAAACTTTAGAAAATAACCCCTTACTAAATTGTCCCCGAAACTACTTCATGACCCATAGAATGGTCTATGGCCCATAAAGGTCTCATAATGCATCACAAACTAACAGCTTCTGTATTTCTTCCCAAAATCAAGGCCAAACCTATAATCCTGCAAATATAACACAAAAACACATAAAACCAACTAACATCACATTGAAAACACAAAAAATTCAAAGTTTTAAGCATCAAAAGTGTTGTATTTTGGCAGCATATCAATTATCTGGTAATACAAAGTTAGGGAATCCTGGGGAATACAATACCTTAGTTATTCTTTATAATGATTTAACACTTGTCTTAGTTTAGGATTACTATTCATAGTTGTTACAACCCCCCTTCTTTGGGAAGATAAGTAGGTTGATCAACCCCAATTACTTTGAATTCTTCTAAGTCTACCATATTCCCTATGGGACCAACTCTAACCTTCGCTAGATTATATATCTTGACAATGATCACTTTATCCTAAAAAAGGAGGCATACCTTGGGCGACATCAAGATTCTAGCGCCGTTGCTGGGGAATATGGCTAGACTTGTTTAATTCGAGTAGTTTGGGAATTAATCCTTATATCTCTCATTTTACATTTTTTGTTGCTTTCATTTTATTTCAGGGTACAAATGTAGTATATGCCTAATACGCAAAGTCAAGATATTCCCTTGACTCTGTTTGACCCAAAGATCAAGAAAAGACTAAGAAGGGTGGCCTAAGATAATGCAAACAACATGGAGAATGGAGCTCTAAACAAAAATGAGAATGTAAATGCGAATAATGACAACCCACCTCCTTTATAGGAAATTGATCCACACCCATAGGACTTCAATGCCGAAGCTTATCAGTGGAATAAATATCAGCTGAACGTTATGGCTATGGATGTTACTAGAGCCATTGTATTACTGCTACTATCGGATGACATAAAGTTCATGGTTTTGAGTAGGTTGCTTCAAATGCTGCAAAACCATGGGTTGTTCACAGACCTACCATTAGAGGATCTATATAGTCACCTACACAATGTTGTGTTTCTCTGTAAGAGTGTAGTGGGAACATATAATCTGCCTATATATGTTGTGGAACTTCGTGTATTGCTATTATATCTTATAGGCAATGCAGTGTTGTGGCTATACGAGCTCTTCCAGAGTTCAATCACTAGTTGAGATAAGTTACAGAAGGAATTTTTTAAGAGGTACTTCTCGAGATCGACAATGCTCAAGTTGAAAGATTAAATCAACAACTTTGAGCAACTTCCTAGTGACTCAATCAGCACTACAAGAGAGCGATTTACAAAGTGCTCGAGGAGTGCCCTTGACCACAAAAATAATGATGATGCCTTAGTGGAGATCATCTATCATGCTTGGGAGGATAATAGCCAAACATGTGCTGATACCATTATGGGGGTGTGTTTTTAGATCAACCATTTGCAAGGATTACTAAGAAGCTAGAAAAGGTAGTCAAGACAAGTCGTGCATGGGGACAAAGAGAAAGGTCATCTACAAAAAGTTCATGTGATATCAGTATTGCTTCGGAGCAAGCTAAAATAAATAAGGAGATAATGTAAGAGCCTACCCAGATTCGTAGTAGTATGGAGGTGATGATGAAGCAGACTCGAGAACTAGTTCATTTCAGAGACAACCATGGAGGTTACGATGACAGAATTAGGGGCTAAGACATAGAAACAGATTGGGGTTGCAAAGATGGCTACAGAAATTGTCCTTATGTGCGACCACATAATCATGATAATGGTGCTACTAGTTCTATAGTTGAAGAGATGCTTGACCAACTGCTGAAGAAGGCTGACACATAGGATGAGACCTTGAGGAAGATTAAGTTTGATATCTCCAGCATAAATTAGAAGATTGAATCTCATTTTCTTGCTATAAAACAACTGAAACAACAGTTTGGTCAAGTATCAACTTAACTCAACTAGTGTTAAAGAGGCACATTGCCCACAACACAGTACAGAACCTAAATAATGACAAGTAGTGCAACGCGGCCATTACTCGTGGTGATAAAAGCACCATTAATCCTTCTATTCCAGTTAATGATGGTGATATTTGTGTACTTGTGAATTCTAAGTACCCAAAGTGTCTACCCATACCGTAACAATAAATTAGGCGTTGCTTCGGAGGCAACCCAAGGTAGACACTGCTGCTTAGGAACCTAGGTATGTTCTTTTTGACCCATATTCTTTATTTTATATTTTTGGTGTGTATTGAGGTCAATGCATCTCTTTTTTATAGGTGTAGGTATTTATAGGCCTCAGTAAAGTATGAGTAACCTTGGCCTATAACAATCCTAAATGTTGAATCCTAGAGGTTTTCTTGCCTGTGTTCTTTTTCCTGATGGATATTTAATTTCTTTTGAATTGGCATGTTTAGGATGTGTAGGTAGTATTGGTAATATATAGTACTAATATCGATGGCATATATATGTTTCATGTTTTTTTGTGGAAAATGATACCCACCAAAATTTTATTAGTTAGTCTTGATAAGAACCATGCATATTTGATGGATGACAGTGTTTGCTCTGATAACTAAGGATAACATTGAGATAAAAAGAATGATCTGAGAGTCTTTGTTGATAGTTTAATCAGTGTCATGTGAGTGTGAGCTTACTTTGCTAAATTCATGTATTGTGTTATAATTTAAAACTTGCCCTGTTACTTTGACTTAGATTATAGATTAATTGGTTGAGAAAGGATCTTAGGTCATTGTTCATAATAGTCCACTTAGCCTAAATGACCAACCAAATGTGTGAAATATTCCTTGATCCTAATGTTTGAGCTTTATATGTACCTTTTCTTTGTAAAAACCAAAGTTACCTAGCCTTATTAGTTGTAAAATCATGAAATTGGCCCTAGTCCTTCCTAGAACTTTGTACACCTTGACTGAGGTGAAAAGCCAAAGTTGAGGGTGGCTACAAAAAGTGGCCCTAGTTCCTAGGTTGGATATTGTGCACCTCAACTTAAGCCAAAAACCTAAGTTGAGGGTGGTTGGTATAAGGGTAAACATAAAATGAGGGGGAAAACTAGTAATACATGGAAAAGGACAAAAAATGTGTGTTGGGTCTAAGAAAAATGAGTGATGTCTAATTAATAAGCTGAAAAAGAGAATGATGTGAAAATAAAAGGCAAAAAGCTGAAAATAAAAATAAAGCATCCATAAAAGCTTGAAATAGGAGAAAGGGAGAATAAAGTGAGAAATAACAGTGTTAGTAGGGCAAACAAGTGGAAAAATATAGTGTTAAGAAGAGCCTTTAGTCACTATGTTCCCAAAATACCATACCAAAGCCCCTGAGCCTATGTTATAAGCCAATAAAGTCCTAAAGTGATCATACCAAGTAGTCAAAGGTCATACCCACGAGTATAGGGGAAAGCATATGGTATTAAGCATGGTATTTGAATGTCTTTTGTAAGAGTGAGTGATTTTGCATAGTCCCCAGGTTACATTTGAAAATATTATATGAGAGAGATATGAGACTTCTTTTTGTGAGGGCACATGCATTGCACTGTTGACATTGGATTACCTCCATGAATGTGGCTTGTTGATAATTACCTCGCTTGCCTAAGTTACACTATCACATATGTTGATTGGTATGGGTTTGCTTGATAGATATCTGATGTGTTTTAAAATGGTGCGGGTATCTGTGCGTGGGTTTGATATGATGTATATCATTAGATTGAGGTATGTGTGATACAGTGTTGCTTATGTACATTAAGTCCATTACTTGAGGATAAGCAATAATTTTAAGTGAAGTGTATTGATGTGTTGTCAAAATACAACACTTTTGATGCTTAAAACTTGAAATTTTTTGTGTTTTCAAAGCGATGTTAGTAGATTTGATATATTTTTATGTTTGGTTTCCAGGATTATAGTGTTGGCAAAAGTTTTGGGCTAAGTGTGCAGATTTTGCTGAAGCAGAGGTTTCACGAGATCTTTTATGGGTCGTCGATCTGGTTTCATCTAAGATTCCAGTGAAGGGTGATTTCTTGAAGTTAAGTCTACATATATACAGATGAGCCATAGAAGATTTTACTAACCCTTACCTATTGTCCCAGTACAACTTCCCCTTGGCTCAGTTCAGTTGATTAAATAAGAACACATCAATCGAATCATGTTAACTAATCTCTTTTTCTATTCATTACTACCTTGGTCCAATCAGTTACACTAGGTAGGTTCTAATGTTGTCCACCACTAGAAATCATGCCAAACGAAGAGAGTTAATTAATACATGCATTCACACTTTCCAAGAATTATAAATTATTCGATTTCTACCTTGTTAGTTCTTCATAGTTCCCATAACCCTAGTTGTGGATTTAGCTACTCATGATTTGTGTAGATGCAAGACTTATGAATTTGAATATCATAATAGTGAACTTACATAATTGAATTAAGCACAAGAAAATCTAAGCTTCAATGAAAATCACAAGATTGTAATTATAAGATAAAATCAAAGTGTACAAGTGTTTCTCAAAACTCTCTAATATTTTTCTATACTTTATCTTACTATTTTCGGCTAACTCTTTGAACTCTCTAAGTTAAATAACCTAAAACTCTGTTTATAATGTTTAAAATACAAGTCTAAATAAAATATGATAACTGGGTCGACACACCTCACGAGATACATTATGGGCCGTATAGTGATTCACAGCCTATATTCAGGCTTTCATACTTCGTTTCTGCAAATCTACACTTGGATTCTATGACACCCCTCTACGGTCGTAGTGGCTTCATCAGACAAAACTTCAAAAAGGCCTCCTTATCTGATCCTTAGGGTCGAGAATTGATCTAAAACTCATAAAATATTTCACGACCTATCTACATATTAATAGACCAAACTTCAGAAATCTATCCCTCACTGGAATGCTCTATGGCCCATAAAGAGTCTTATAATTCCTCAAAATCAGCAACTTCTGCATATTCTTCTCAAAATCAATGCCAACCCTGAAAGCTTGCAGAAAAACACAAAAACATATCAAACCCACTAATCATCGCATTGATGAAATGACCCCAAAAAAAGTGTCCAAAAATGTGCTTTGAAAGTGCTCATAATCGTATTTTTTATATATCTCAAAATCTGTGCATGATATCGAAAATCTATCTTTATATTTGTGATCATGGGGAAAGGTTGAGTGAGAAATGGGTCTAACCCTGCTTTTAGAGCAACCGTATCAAAATTCAAAAATTCAAAGTTGCAAATGCTAGAGAGCATTCCGCGCCCATGGTGCGGTGCGGTTAGGGCGCGGAGATGCTATTTTTGTTGCCAGTTTTGTTTTTAGGTCCAAGGCTTTTGGGTCTTGGGCCTAAGTCATCCCATACGTAAAACCACCTATACTTAACCATATTTTAACACCATATTATACAAGACATTCCCCAAAATATTCTCAAACACTTAAACAAATATTTCGCTCAAAATCAAGTGTCCCAAACTCATTTCTGGATTCAAGAAAATCAATTAAGCTTCAAGTTCTCATCTCAATCTTCATTAAGCAATTTCCAAAGTTGAGGTATGTGGGTTTCAACTATTGGGTCCTTTCACCCATGGTGCCCAATCTTCCTTTTTACATAAATTGCATGTTTCTAAGTCGATTTACTTATGGGACTTCTTATTATGAATTTGACTATGAACTATGTTGAGGTTTCATTAAAGTATGCATATTTAAGCATGTTTCGAGCTATAAATCTAAGATCTATGATGAATTTTGATGAGGGGTTTCAATGTATTTTGCAAGGAGGTATTACCAAGTGTTAGTGGGTTGATTTACTTCAAGTTTTCTTGAAAGATTTTACTCTTGAATTGCATGGTCTTACACTAGCATTACACACCCACCAAGTGCTTAATGAAATGTCTGGTTTATGGTATTTGAGCTATTGATGATCTATTGTATGACTTATGACTTGAATGACTTTATGATGATGAAAGGAAAGTATATATGTGTTGATTTCATGAGAAGTATCTATACTGTGGCAAGTTGACCACACCTTGTTGAGGGGGTGCTATAACTCAATCAGCAATGGATGGTATGGTGTGACAACCATCAACCAATTAAGGGGTTAATACCTCAATCACTGTCACGACCCAAGTCTAGGGCCTACATATGACACGGCGAATAGGGAACCCGAAGGAACCCCAAACAAGTCTCTTAACTTATCATTACACATCATTGGTTGCGTAAGCATATAAAAGACAAAGAGTAATGATAGGGGCTAAGGGGAAGGCTTGCATAGCATCATAATCAATAGACAAAGAGTCAAAGCTCATATCATAGATACTTAACATGTCCAACAAACACCTCTAATACATAGATAAGAGCAGGGGCCAAGACAAAGCAATCAGACTCACCCTCATAGTCAATATAGAAAATAAAGAAGAGTATCTCAACATATAATAAGACAAACATAGACTAAGGTCCATGAAGTGCAGGACTCACCAACTAGCTTCAGTAGTACCAAACTAGCCACGTGGAGAAGGAGGATGATCAACTTGGGCATTGGTTAATACATGGTGATATCATGTAGGCAAGAGTATGCGTTAGCACATCTGAATGTATTAAGTATGTAGAATGCAATGTAACAAGAGATAGGCATCATATTCAAAATGCATAATATTAAGCAATAGGCATAATATCTGGGAGGCATCACAATACACAACAAACCCTTCCAACCCTTCCACTAGAGATAAGATAGGAGTAGACACAAGCTTATCCTTTAAGGTTTGGAAACATTTTTCACACTCGTTGGTCCACACAAACTTAGCCTTCTTTTGAGTCAACTTAGTCATGGGAGAAGCAATGGAAGAGAACCCATTCAGATACCTCTGGTAGTAACCTAGTAAGCCCAAGAAGCTCCTAATATCCGATGGGGTCAAAGGTCTAGGCCAATTTCTAATCACTTCCATCTATTTGGGATCCACCTTAATACCATCTCCCGACAACACATGACCTAGAAAGACAACCTCCTTCAACAAAAATTCACCTTTCTCATACTTAGCATACAACTTCTCTTCCCTCAATCTTTGTAGTACTACTATCAAATGGCTCACATGCTCCTCCTTACCATGAGAATAGATCAAAAATCATAATGAAAACCACCATAAACAAATCAAGGTAGGGTTTAAAGACCCTATTCATAAGATCCATGAAGATAGCCGGTGCATTGGTCAACCCAAAAGACATAACCACAATTTCATAATGCCTATATCTAGTCTAGAAGGTTGTCTTGGGAATGTCACACTCCCTCACTATCACTTGATGATACCCGGATCGAAGATCAATCTTAGAGAAGTAACTAACCCCTTGAAGTTGGTCAAATAGATCATCAATCCTTGATGTAGGGTACTTATTCTTGATGGTGACTCTATTAAGTTGCTGGTAGTCATTGCATATTCTAAGGGACCCATCTTTCTTCTTCACAAACAACATCAGTGCACCCCAAGGTGATTGGCTAGGCCTAATAAATCCCTTCTCCAACAATTCCCTCAATTGCTCTTTTAACTCCTTTAACTTTACGAGGGCCATATAGTAAGGGGGAATAGAAATGGGTTGGGTATCAGGAAGGAGGTATATACCAAGTCTATTTCCCTTTTAGGAGGAACACCAGGAAGATCACTAGGAAAGACATCAAGGAACTCATTTACCACTAGAACCGACTCTATAGGAAGGGCTTTAGACTCAATATCCCTAACCCTCACAAGATGATAGAGACACCCCTTAGAGATCAAATTTTAGGCTTTAATTCAAGAGATAAACCTACCCTTGACCACCATAGCATGATTATCCCACTCAACGATGGGTTCATTTGGGAATTGGAAATTGACCCTAGAGGCATAATATGCATGCAACTAGTCCATCCCAAATGCAACTAGTCCATCTCAAAAATGACATCAAAATCCACTATATCCAATTCAACAAGATCACAAGGCAATATTTTATGTAAAATGCAAACGGGACAATTTTTATAGACCTTTCTAGCAACAATAGATGCACCAATGGGAGTAGAAACCTTATAAGACTCACACAACAATTTGTGCTCAACATGAATTTTTTTTGGCAACAAAAGGAGTAATAAAAGAAAGAGTGGCACCCTAGTCTATCAATGCATACATATCAAAATCAAAGACTTTTAATATACCAATAATGATATCGGGCACCTCATCTACCCCTTGTCTCCCTTGGAGTGCATAGAACCGATTATGCCTTGGGGAATCACCATGTTGGCTTCCTATCCCCAAAGGAACAACATTAGCTCCCCGGCCTTGTGAACGAACATCTTTACCCTTATTTTGATTCCGAGGACAATCAACCTTCTTGTGACCACTTCCCCACAACTATAATAAGCATTAGTGTAGGAACTACATTAGCTCCTTATGGACGAACATCCTTACCCTTGTTTCGGTTACGAGGGCAATCCATCGCCTTATGCCCCACTTCCCCACAACTATAACAAGCATTAGTATCCCTCAAATATTGGCCACCATGGCCCCTACCACATTTTGGACACATAGCATTAGGCACTACACCACCATCACTTTGAGCCCTTGGGTAGTCATTGGCAAATCTTCTATTAGGAGCATGAGAAGACCCTTAATATTGATGAAACCAACCACCGTTTGGACCTTTGAACTTACCATCAAAATGGGCCCTTTTAGTCTCATTACTTCTTATTTTCCTCAATTTTCCACCCTCAAATTATTCGACATAAGTCATGAGGCGCGACAAGTCTATGTCATCTATCAACATGGCGGCATGACATTCTTCATTCACCAAATTGGATACATCCATCACAAACTTATTCATTCTAGACCTCGAGTCGATAAACAAGTGTGGAGCATATTTAGAGAGTTGGTTGAACATGATGATATACTCTCTCACTCTCATATACACTTACTTCAAATTCATGAACTCCATTATTTTAGCCTTCCTAAGCTCAAGAGGGAAGAACCTATTGAGGAAAGCTACCTTAAACTCCTCCCAAAGGATCACATTGTTGTTCCCCTTCTTCTCCTTTCATTGAGTACATCATATTTTGGCAACCCCCTTGAGTTGGTATGCTGCTAACTCCACCTTCTCCTCCAACCTAACACCCATAATGGCCAACACTTTGTACACCTTATCATCAAATTCTTAAAGGACCTTATCTACTTTAGACCCATGGACATCCGGTGGGTTCATCCTCATAAAGTCCCTCACCCGAGATTCTGGAGTAGGAGCATAAGGTGCTTGGGCCCCTTTATTGACATGATTAGCCATAGCTTGAGCTAGCAAGGTGAGAGCATCTCGGAGCTCTCCATTAGCTGATTGGTCCTCGGGTGTGCGAGCTCTTCTTTCTCTTGTGTTAGGCATGATCTAAAAATGGAAATGAACATTCGTCAAAAGGGAAACCTTACACTAGGCATAGAGTACTAGCCACGGGAAGGATGAGGATGATCGTGAGGAGCTCCAGTTCCTACATGGTAACATCATATAGGCATAGAGTATGCATTAGTATATTGAATGTACTATGTATATAGGATGCAATACAATAAACAATAGGCAACATAATCGAAATACATATTTAGACAATGGATGAGAATATAGCAATATGACATGCATAAATGATACTTGAAGTAAACATACTTATATAGAACATATTACATGTATAGTAAGAGACCATCATGTCCAAGGCTACCACCCTCTTAGAGAGGCAATTGAGGTCTCAACCCCTGAATTGGTTGATGGTTGTCACACCCTACTATCTATGGTGTTTTAGGTATCAACCCTTTATTGGTTGATGGTTGTCTTACTCTACCATCCATGGTGATTGAGTTATCAACCCCTCAATTGGTTGATGGTTGTCTTACTCTACCATCTATGGTGATTGAAATAATCCCAAAAAGTGCCTAAAAATGTGACTCAGAATGTCCAAAATTTTAAATTCCATATATCTTAAAATCCATGCGCGATATCAAAAATCTGACTTCATATTCTTGTTCAGGGGGTCAAAATTAGGGGGAGATGAGTCTAACACCAATTTAAGAGCAAAAGATTAGCAATTACTAAATTCCAAGAATGCAATTTCTAGAGAACAAAGTGCAACTCTTCCGCGACGCACCTTTGTCTTATTTTGTGATTAGCTTTTTTTTTTTGTTCAGTCCAAGACATTTAATCTTGGGACTAAGTGTTCCCAAACTTGTTTTTACCTATACTTAGTCATTTTCATGCTTATATCGCCCTAAACATTCCCTAATACTCACTCCAATACTTAGTCATATTTTTTATTCCCAAATTCAAGTCTCAAACCCTCATCCAAAACTAAGGATTTCCTTCAAGGTTCTTCTTCCAGCTTCAACTCTCCATCTCCAATCTTCACCAAGTTCATCTCCAATCTAAGGTATGTAGGTTTTAGCCATTGAGTCCTTTCACCCATGGTGTCCTAAACTCCTTTATAATAAATTTGCGTGATTTAAAGTTGATTTTACAATTGGGTATAATAGTATGAACATGTCTATGAACTATGTTGAAGCTATGTAAAGTTGTGATTATTTTATTATGTTTTGAGCTATAAATCTTAGATCTATTGTTATATTTGATGAGAAGTTTTGATGTATATTGCTTGAGGGTGTTTCAAGGTGTTGATTGATTGTTTTAGAATGGATTTTCTTGTTGATTTTATCTCTATACTTCATGGTTTTATACTAGTATTACACACCCTCTAAGTGTTTGATAAAATGTCTGGATGTGGTTTCTTGAGTAATTGAATGTCCAAAGCATAAGATATGATAGGATAGTTGTTATGATGATGAAAGGAGCTTAAGTATATGATATAATTTATATAAAGTATTGCATTAGACCATGCCTGATCCGGGGGGACTAAGACCCTGGATTACCTTGTCGAGGGGTTTGTACCTTGATAACCGAGGTGGGAGTTTGTACTCATCAACCATGTGAGGGGATTGCTAAACTGGGGAAGCCTTTTCACTCTCAAGTACCCTAGTCAAACTAGATAGGCCAATCCACGCCAGTGGCGAGTTAAGCGAGTGGAAAGCCTACTTTGCCACTAGAGTGATAAGGTGAAATTAGCATCAACCATGTGAGGGATTTGTACCACACCACCAGTGTGATGGGGTGAGACCATCATCAACAAACCAAGGGGTTTGTACTTTAGAAATCTAGCTTGGTCTCTTCTACACATATGATATCCTATATGAGTATGAGTTACTTAAGCATATTTTACTTAAGCATTGATCATACATGACATATTGTTAGATTATAGCTATTGCCTGTTGTTATGGATTTTGATTGTGATGTCTATCTCTTGTTGCATTGCATCCTACAAACTTACTACATTAAGATGTACTAATGCATACTCTGGCCTATATGATATCACCATGTATTAACCAATGCCCAAGTTGATCATCCTCCTCCTCCATGTGGCTACTTCGGTGCTACTGAAGCTAGTTAGTAAGTCCTCCACTTCGGGGACCTTAGTCTATGTTTCTCTTATTATGTATTGAGATAGTCTTCTTTATTTTCTATCTTGACTATGAGGGTGAGCCTGGTAGGGGGAACAGAAATGGAATGAGTACCGGGAAAGACGTCTATACCAAAGTCTATTTTCCTTTCGGGAGGAACACCGGAAGGTTATTTGGGAAGACTTCAAGGAACTCATTTACCACTAGAACTGACTTTATAGGAAGGACTTTGGACTCAACATCCCTAACCCTCACAAAATGATAGAGACACCCCTTACAGATCATCTTTTGGGCTTTAACGCAAGAGACAGACCAACCCTTGAACACCACATCATGACTCTCCTACTCAAGGATGGGTTCATTTGGGAATTGGAACTTGACCCTACAAGGTCTACAATCAATAGATGCATAATATGCATGCAACCAATCCATTCCAAGAATGATATCAAAATCTATTATATCTAACTCAATAAGATCACATAGCAATATTTCAAGCAAGATGCAAATGGGACAATTTCTATAGACCTTTCTAGCAATAATAGATGCACCAATGGGAGTAGAAACCTCATAAGACTCACTCAACAATTTGGGCTCAACATGAAACTTTTTGGCAACAACAGGAGTAACAAATGAAAGGATTGCACCCGGATCTATCAATATATACATATCAAAATTAAAGACTTTTAACATACCGATGATAACATCGTGCACCTCATCAACCCCTTGTCTCTCTTTGAGTGCATAGAACCAGTTGTGCCTCAAGGGTACCCACTTGTTGCCTCCTCTCCCCAAAGGAACCGCATTGGCACTCGGCCTTGTAAACAAACATCTTTACCCTTATTTTGATTCCGAGGATAATCAACCTTTTTTTAACCTACTACCCTACAACATAGCAAGCATTAGTGTCCCTTAAACCTGGGCCATCATGACCTCTACCACATCTTAGGCACATAGGCCAAGGCACCACACCACCACTTTCTTTGGGCCTTGGGTAGTCATTAGCAAATCTCCCACTAGGAATATGAGAAGACCCTTGGCCTTGGTGAAACCATCTACCCTTAGGATCTTGGAACTTACCATCAAAACGAGCCCTCTTGGCCTCATTACTCCTCCTCTTTCTCAACTTCTCCCCCTCCAATTGTATGGCATAGGTCATCAAGCGGGACAAATCCATGTCACTAATCAACATGGTGGTATGATATTTTTCACTTACCAACTCAGATATACCCATCATAAACTTATTCATTCTAGACCTCGAGTCGGCAACCAAGTGTGTAGTATATTTAGAGAATTGCTTGAACTTGAGGGCATACTCCCTCACAATCATAGGCCCTTGCTTCAAATTCATGAACTCCATCAATTTGGCTTCCCTAAGCTCAAGTTGAAAGAACTGGTTGAGGAATACCGCCTTAAACACCTCTCATAGAATCACATTATTGTTCCACTTCTCCTCCTTCAATTGAGTATACCATATTTAGGCTACCCTCTGAGTTGGTAAGCCACCAACACCGCCTTCTCTTCCAACCTCACACCCATGATAGACAACACTTTGTATACCTTATCAACAAATTCTTAAGGGTCCTCATCCACTTTAGACCCATAGAACTCCGATGTGTTCATCCTCATAAAGTCCCTCACCCGAGATACTGGAGTAGGAGCATTAGGGGCTTCGGCCCCTTGATTGTCGTGATTAGTAACAACTTGAGCTAGTAGGGTAAGAGCATCCCAAAGCTCTCCATGAGCCGATTGTTCCTCAGGTGTGCGAGCTCTTCTTCCTCTTAGGTTAGGCATGTTATAGCATAGCAAAGAACCAATATTAAGGGGAAACCTTACCTTAACTTCTATAGCATGACATAGAGTAAGAAGATGAAAAATATTTCCTAGAACATCTCATAGCCTCTTACTCATAGTTGTAACACACAACACAACCATAAATAAGACTCTAACTGACGTGGTGTGTTGGATGCCCAGGATAATTAACAACCTAGTTCTTTGATACCAAGTTTTTCACGACCCAAGCTTGGAGCCTACACTTGACATAACAAATAGGGAACCGAAAGGGACCCCAATCAAGCCTATTACATATCATTATACATCCTTGGTCACCGAAGCAATTAAATAACAATGAAAGAATAACAATATGGGCATAGGGACTATGGGAAGTCCTTCATGTCATAAAATGTCAAAAGCTTCAAGGAGAGTCAAACTCATAGCATCATTACATAAGTTGTCCAACAACACCTCTAAACATAGAACTTAGTGGGGGTCAAGACTAACAACCAGGCTCATCCTCATAGTTAAAAGTATCCAACATAAGAAGAGACAATACATAGCATAAATCAAGAGAAGTATGCCCTCAGAGTTAAAGACTTTGTAGAGATAGTACTCGCCACAGGGAGGATGAGGATGATCATGAGGAGCTCCAGTCCCTAAATAGTAACATCATATAGGTATAGAATATGCGTTAGTACATTTGAATGTACTACGTATGTAGGATGCAATGAAATAAAAGATATGCAGCATAATCAAAATACATAATTAGGCAACAAATAAGCATATAGAAATATGGCATGCATGAGTGCTACTTGAAGTAAATCATGCTTACATAGAATATATTACATGTATATGAAGAGATTGATGTTATGATGGTGGTCACACCCCGCCATACATGGTGATTGAGGTATCAACCCCTCAATTCTTTGATGATGGTCTCACCCCACCATCCATGGTGATTGAGGTATCCGCCCTTAATTGGTTAATGTGAAACGACCCCAAAAAGTGCCTGAAAATGTGCCTCAGAATGTCCAAAATTGTTAATTTCACATATCTCAAAATTCATGCACGATATCAAAACTCCGACTTCATATTCTTGTTTAGGGGTCAAAATTTGGGGGAAAAAGGTCTAACCCTAATTTAAGACCAAAAGATTAGCAATAATGATTTTTCAAGTGAAAAATTCCAGTGAGCATTTCGTGCCCCTAGCACGATGCGCCAAGGTAACGCAAATGAAGAGAAGTTATCTCCATGTCTTCTCCATAATGTGAAGAGGTGTATTTTTTCGTCCTGTGATTTTCTATGCGCTCCAAGACTTTTAAATCATGGGCCTAAAAGTTCCCAAACGTGTTTTTATCTATACTTAGTCATATTTCACGACCAAACGAAAAGGCAGAGTTGGTGGTATACCAACTCAAAGAGATAGCCCAAATATGATATGATCAATGGAAGGCTAATATCATCCTAAACATTCCCCAATACTCACTCAAACACTTAACCATATTTTTCACTAAAAAATTCAAGTCCCAAAACTCAAGATCAATCGTCATATTTCACCTTCATATCATCCTAAACATTCCCCAATACTCACTCAAACACTTAACCATATTTTTCACTAAAAAATTCAAGTCCCAAAACTCAAGATAAATCCTAAGGATTTTCTTCAAGCTTCAAGCCTTCATTTTCAATCTTCATCAAGAGCTTCTTCAAAGCTAAAGTATGTGGGTTTTAGCCGTCGGGTCTTTTCACCCATGGTTCCCTAACCTCCTTTCTACTCAATTTGCATGATTTAAAGTTGATTTTACAATTGTGTTTACTAGTATGAATATGTCTATGAACTATGTTAAAGCTATGTAAAGTTGTAACTGTTTTGCCATTTTTGGAGTAATAAACCTTGGATCTAATGTAAGATTTTATAAGGGCTTTTGATGTACTTGACTTGAGGGTATTGCAAGGTGTTGATAGATAGTCTTACAATGGACTTTCTTGCATGATTTCATCTCTATATTTCATGATTTTATACTAGTCTTACACATCCTCGAAGTGTTTGATAAAATATCCGGATGTAGTTTCTTGAGGAATTGAAGATCCCAATCATGAGATATGATATGACTGATATTATGATGATGAAAGAAGCTTATATGTATGATATAATCTATATAAAGTATTGCATTAAACCATGCCCAATCCAGGTAGATTAAGAGCCTCGATAGCCTTGTCGAGGGGTTTGTACCTTGATAATCGAAGTATGGGTTTGTACTCATCAACCATATGAGGGGTTTGTACATTGCCACTAGGGTGATAAGGTGAAATTATCATTATCTGTGTGAGGGGTTTGTACCACACCACCAGGGTGATAGGGTGAGACCATCATCAACCAACCAAGGGGTTTGTACTTTGGAAATGCTTGTATCATCTTGTACCACACCACCAGGGTGATAGGGTGAGACCATCATCAACCAACCAAGGGGTTTGTACTTTGGAAATCTAGCTTGGCCTTTTCTACATATATGATATCCCATATGAGTATGAGTTACTTAGGCATGCTTTACTAGAGCATTATTACCAATTATTATGTATTTTGACTATGATGCATATTTTTTGTTGTATTGCATCATCCATACTTGGTACATTCAAATATTCTAACACTTACTCTTGCCTATATGATATCACCATGTAGGAACCAGTGTCCAAGTTAATCATCCTCCTCCTCCATGTGGCTAGTTCGGTACTTTTTAAGCTAGTCGGTAAGTTCTCCAGTTCAGGAACCTTAGTCTATATTTCTCTTATTATGTATTGGGATGCTCTTCCTTATTTATATTTTGTCTGTGAGGGTGAACCCAGATGCTTTATCTTAGTTCCCGCTCTTATCTATGTAGTAGAGGTGTTTGTTAGACATGTTATATATCTATGATATAATCCTTGACTCATGTCTCTTGATTATGATGTTATCCAAGCTTTCCCCTTAGTCCTTTTTCTCTATTCTTACTCTTTATGTCTTTTATATGCTTCCGCGACCAATGATATGTAATGATAATTTAAGAGGCTTATTTAGGGTTCCTTTGGGTTCCCTATTTACTATCGCATATCTAGGCCCTAGGCTTGGGTCATGAAAAACTTGATATGAAAGCACTAGGTTGATAGATCTTCGGAGTCCAACACACCGCATTGATTAGAGTCCTATTTATGGTTGTGAAGCGCGTCATGACTATGAATAGGAGGCTATAGAGTTTTGGTAAGTTTTTTCCTCTAATAATTGTTCTTTAGTATACTTGATCATGCCTAACACTTGAGGATAAAGGGGCCAAACTCCTGAGGAACAACCTACCAATGGTGAGCTCTAGGATGCTCTCACTATGCTAACCCAAGTTGTGGCCAAGACAGTCAATCAAGGGGCCCAAACCCCTTATGCTACTAACTCGGGAGCTAGGGTAAGGGACTTTGTGAGGATATATCCTCTGGTGTTCTATTGGTCAAAGGTAGATGAAGATCCACAAAAGTTCATTGATGAGGTCCACAAGATATTGAATATCATGGGTATTGGGCCAAACGAAAAGGCAGAGTTGGTGGTATACCAACTCAAAGAGATAGCCCAAATATGATATGATCAATGGAAGGCTAAGAAGGAAATTGGTAATATGGTGCTTTAGGAGGTGTTCAAATTGGCTTTCCTTAATCGGTTTTTCCCTCTTGAGCATAGGGAAGCTAAGATGGTTGAGTTCATGAACTTGAAACAAGGTGTTATGAGTGTAAGGGAGTATGCCCTCAAGTTTAATCAAATTTCTAAGTATGCTCCTCATTTGTGGCCAATCCTAGATCTCTGATGAATAAGTTTTTTATGGGGGTCTTCGACTTAGTAAGTGAAGAAAGTTGGTCAACCATGCTAATTAGTGACATGGACTTGTCTCAGTTGATAACCTCTGCCAAGCAAATGGACAAGGAGAAATTGAGAAAAAGTAGGGGGCAAGAGGCCAAGAGGACCTGATTTGAGGGTAAATTCCAAAAGGGTGTTAGATTTTATCAAGGCTAAGGGTCTTCTCATGATATTAATATGAGGTTTGCCAATGACTTCCCTGGGCCTTAAGATGTTGGTGTTGTGGCTCCTATTGATATGTGCCCTTAATATGGGAGGAGCCATGCTAGCCCATGTTTGAAAGGTTCTAATGCATGCTTTGAATATGGGAACTTAATCTCAAGAAGGTGGATTGTCCAAGAAGCCATTGCAAGGGTCGGGGTCTGAATGCGGTCCCATTGGATAGAGGTGGTCCTCAAGGTAGTGCCCTAAGGCACAACCAATTTTATGCATTACATTGGAGACAAGGGGTTGGTGAAGTTTCCAATGTTGTTACCAATATGTTTAAAATCATTGACTTTGATGTATATGCTTTGATTGATTCGAGTGCCACTCTTTCCTTTGTTACATCATTTATTGGTAAAAAGTTTCATATTGACCCCGAGTTGTTGCATGAGTCATATGAAGTGTCCACTCCTATTAGTGCCTTTATTGTTGCTAGGAAAGTGCATAGAAGTTGTCCTATTTTCATTTTTCGTATGTTGTTGCCTTGTGATTTTGTTGAATTAGACATGGTTGATTTTGATGTCATTCTTGGGATGGATTGGTTGCATGCCTACTATGCTTCTATTGATTGTAGAACTCGTAGGATCAAATTCCAATTTCTAAATAAACCCATCCTTGAGTGGGAAAGTCAAGATATGGGAGTCAAGGGTAGATTCATCTTTTGCATTAAAGCCCATAAATTGATCTCTAAGGAGTGCTTGTATCATCTTGTGAGGATTAAAGATGTGGAGTCCAAAGTCCCTTCCAAAGTCAGTTCCTGTTGTAAAGGAGTTTCTCGATATCTTCCCAAACGACCTTCTAGGTGTCCCTCCCAAAAGGAAGATAGATTTTGGCATAGACCTCCTCCCCAATACTCAATCCATTCTTATTCCCCCTTACTGTATGGCCCTGGCGGAGTTGAAGGAGTTAAAGGAACAATTGAAAGATTTGTTTGAGAAGGGATTTATTACACCTAGCTAATCCCCTTGGGGAGCACCTAGTGTTGTTTGTAAAGAAGAATGATGGGTCTCTTAGGATGTGTATTGACTATCGGCAACTCAATAGGGTCACTATAAAGAAAGATATCCTCCTCCAAGAATTGATGATTTGTTTGACCAATTGCAAGTGGCTAGCTTTTTTTTCCTAAGATTGATCTTTAGTCCAAGAATCATCAAGTGAGGGTGAGGGAGTGTGATATTCCCAAGATAGCCTTCTGGA
>DF357604.1:0-19088 GCA_000787875.1 Solanum virginianum
TATTATTATTATTATTATTATTATTATTATTATTATTATTATTATTAACAATTCTATATTTTAATTTTTTAATTTAATATTTAATCAAATATATTTAAATTTCTTTTAAAATATTATAAGTTTATGAAATAGGAAGGATTTATTTAGAATTTTTCTATCAATAAGTTTCTACTTTAAGCTAATAAAAATATTTTTTATGTTTTTAAAAATCTTATGTATTTTTACATTCAAATATATTTTATCATTTAATTCAAATAATTTATTATCATATCTATTAACTTTGTCTTAAAATGAACAAATGGTTTTTCAATAGCTTATCATTTGGCGTATTCACATTGCAAACTACTCTCCTTTGTTATATATATATATTTGTAATTTATTTTAAAATTTGCTAAACACTCCAAAAAACTAAAAAGATCTTATAAGCTTATCCAAACAACATTTTAATATGAAATTTTCATTAACATAATACAAACAAAAAAATAAATTATTTATATATTCTGAATAAGAAAAATGAATAATTATTACCCAAGAATCAACACTAACACCCCACCACAAAAAAAAAAAAAAACACCCACCAATACAATGAAAAATGAATTGAGAAAAATACAAAAAGCACTAACACAATGAAAAATGAATAAGAAAAATCAAAATTTTATAACCAAGATGATGACATCAACCCAAAATTCAAAAAATCAACCGATTAATTATGCCCATAGTATTATTCCTGATGCTCTGCTTTTTCATCGGGTGTTCTAGAGTATTTTCACACTTTTTTTATTTATTGTCATCAATATATATGTGCATATCTTCAAAATGTATTTTGAGTTCGTTCAGGTCATGAAAGATATTTTCACAATTAATAACGTGCATGAAATTTGATTGACTCTTTTTTATACAAATCTTTTTATTTCTTTTTGAATAATTTATCATACTATGATATTCATTGAAGAAAAAAAAAAGAGAATTGAAGGTGTGCATTGGAATTGAGATGAATGACTCATGTGAAAAATTTGAAACAAAAGAAAAAAAAGGAAAAGTAAAGTGGTGGGTTGAAGTAATTTTTTTTGTGAGATCAAAGAGTGAAGAGAGAAGCATTTATATAAATTCTAACACCGTGAAGTGACTGTGAAAATTGGCAATTAACTTACGAAAATGTGAAAAAGTCACTAGTTTAGTAAACAAATCAGCTAGTTGCTCAGATATATGGATATCGGTGTAGAATTCTCTATTCAAACAGTAATTCAAAAATATTCAACAAAATTTATTGTGTTTTATTAAGAAATTTAATCCCTCATTGTATCCAAAGTTATTGATTATTTTCTTGTAGGATAAAATCGATAAACGTTAAAAAAAACTAGTGATGCCTCAAACTTCGATAACTTTGTGGAACTCAAAAAACATCAGCAACATCTGCAGAAAGACTATAATTTATTTTGAGAAAATGTATGCATAAGATACGAAAAATTCAATGTGGAGAATTGAGAGAAAAATTCTCTATTTATAGCCAACAATAAGTTCAAACTCAGATGTTTAGAACAACCTCATCTGTTAAGAATAAACATGACATTTTGAAGTCAAAGGGCAACGACGATGCGAAAAGTACTCTTTACTTGGCCCTTTAAGAAGTACAAGCATGACATCTTGAAGTTGAGTAGTGGCTATGCGAAAGGTACCCTCTACTTGACCCTTTAAGAAGTATAAGGAGTGTTTTCTAAATAAGGATAAAATTTTTCCTTTATTCTAACAATTAGGGAGAAATGACTTTCATTTTTCCTTTACTTGATTCCTCATATTTTTCAATTCACCCCTTACTTAAAAAAAATAAATTATGTAACTAGACAAACATATGATATATATTTGCATTGTACAGGTACTATTTCTATTTGTAATTGACTCGGACATAGAAAGTTCTCCCGGTTCAGCACTGGTTCGATTCAGCCACCGGTTTAATACCACATTTTCTTGCTTTTAATTTTGACAACCATTCCGTTTCAAGCTCTCTGTCTTTCTCCCCGTGCTGTGTTCTCTCCACCGGCAGCTTCGCCGACTGTCCGATTCCAATCAAAGAGATGAGCGGTCACGATTCAAAGTATTTCTCCACTACGAAGAAGGGAGAAATCCCTGAGCTCAAAGAAGAACTCAATTCTCAGTACAAGGTCACAAAAGCTCTCCTATTGAAGTTATTCTATTCACGTCGAACCGGCTAGAAAACTCGAATTTTCGGCATTTATTAGCTTTGCATTGGTCTGATTTAATGAAATCTATGATTTTACTTTGTCATTTTGAATGGTGATTTGGTATAACCGTGGTCAGATCTGGCCAGTTTTCGCATTTGATTTGTGCTAGAAATCTCTATTAGTCATCGTTTGTTTGGTCTGATCCCAATATTTAAATATATTTGATTTTATGGACGTGAATTTATGTGAGGTTCTATTGAAATATACTGCATGTTCTCCATATGTTTATGAAATTGGCGAAGTTATTGGTCCTTTATCGAGTATTATAGCTGCTGAGTCCGATGAGTCACGTTTAATCAGGATTTATATTTAGTTTCACGATTTGATCTGTTGAAGTAGCCTCATAAGTACCAATTTGCTTGGTTGATCTCGGCAATTTTAGATGGTTGATTTACTGGATGTGAATTTATGCTTGTTCAGGGTTTAAATTTTTTATGTGTAGTTTTAAGGTCTATAGGAATTTGCTGCACTCTCTCTGTGTTCCTTATGGAATTGGGAGAAGTTACTGAAATGGTTATCAAAAAGAATAGTTTGTGAAATTGGATAATTATGCTTAATCAGGAATGATACTCCTCAGTTTGCATAATGATAATATGTCGAAAGAGTCTCACAAGTCTTCATCTGTTCAAGTGATCTCATTTGTGAACTATGCTCTTAATCAGGGTTTGCATTTAGTTTTGATGACCTATTTAAATTGCTGCATGTTCAGTGGGATGTGTATGAAATTGGGGACTGAAAATCTTATTCGGTAAAAAGAGGGATTGCTTATGGTTGAAATTTGATTTGTTGAAGGAGTCTGGCGAATCTTCATTTGTTTGGTTGATATCAATAATTTAGGTGGGTTGATTTGGTTGAATAATTTATCAGTGATTTTATATTTAGTTTCACGGTCTTATTGATACTGTATTTTAGTTCATATGCTTGTGAAAATCAGTTGCGGGGGATGTAACTGAAATTGTTATCGAATACTATTTTAGCTAGAAAATTTGCGGACATCTGAATGCAGTTCCATTATTGGCATGATACTTATGGGTTAGGTTGAAACCACAGTTTTTTGCTGATGAAATAATCGTACAGACTAGATTGTCTGTTTATTTGGTGAAGTATTCCTTCTGTCTCTGTATATATGCGTACTTATCATTTTTAAAACTAGTTGCTTCTGGTCATAGTAGACAGATGTAGTTGAAAACTGTGGCTATTACAATGAACTCAATGTTTTTAGTGTTAAATTTTACTCAATTGAATTATGACATCACTCAATTGTGGCTAAGTTGTGTTTCAAGTCACGAGGCTTTTCATTGCAGCCTTGCCATTCCTCCTTATTTTTGGGAATTTTGTAGCTGCTTATGTATCTGTATGAAATGCAGGACAAGAGAAAAGATGCTGTCAAAAAGGTCATTGCTGCTATGACAGTTGGGAAAGATGTTTCTTCACTCTTCACAGATGTTGTTAATTGCATGCAAACAGAGAATTTGGAGTTGAAGAAGCTTGTATATTTGTATCTTATCAATTATGCTAAAAGCCAACCTGATCTTGCTATTCTTGCTGTAAATACATTTGTGAAGGTATTTCTGTAATGAAATTCATCTTTAATCATTTGTCTTATATAAATGTTGCGGTTTTATTCTTCTCATAACCTGCTGATTTGTTCATTCTATGTCAATCTTGACCTGTATGGATACAAAAGTAAAAGCTTTAGCTTTCATCATTTATCTAGACTCCTCACTTGTCTGTCATATACGTATGATTAAGAATTTAGAAGTATTCAGTAATCTTTCTATCTTTGACTGATGTAATGCAATGAGTCTCAAATCATTGAAGGTTCATTATACTCCTTTACCTGGTCTTCAATGAGATTTGAGATCGAAGAGGCTTTTCAATATGATTCAATCCCTCTGCATACCCTTGTTGCTTTTCCATAGACTATAAATATTTTCGCTCTTCAATTGAGTAGCTCCTCTTCTTTATCAGAAATTTTAATTAGTTCCTCTGCTTTTGTTTATTATATTGAGGGTACTGGGTAGTGATGCCGAGTAATTGGACATAGACCCAAAAGCATGAAAATCTTTGAAAAAAAACAGTGGGACATGGAACATATAAGATTACATATCTTTTTAAAGATAACTCATTGTTTTATTATAATCTACTGAGAAGAGACCTTGGACCTTGTGATAAGCCTTGGACCAGATGAAGTTTCATCTAGGAGCTCCCAGATACTGAACCATTGTGAAACTTATTTTCTTCATAAGATATGAACTCATTTCTTTCAATTTAAGATAGGTAATAAGGCAGTTAAATAAAGATATGATGAATAAGGAATGAGAGGTTCTGTCTTGTAGTATTTTTCTTCCATCTTTTTTATTCTTTGGATAACAGTAGTGTTCATACCTGTTTGAGCGAAGATCACCTTCACCTAATCTATCAATATCTGCTGCAACCAACACAGATGTTAGATAACTCTGTCAAGCAAGTTTAGGCGGATCGAAGAGTTCACCTAATGTCACATTTGAGAGGATCAGAACTTTGGTCCTATAGGTGATAGTTGTCCCTCTAGCTCTTAATGCGTTGCACGATCCTTGGGGCTAGAACAATTTCTCTTCCTTCATTTGAAGGACCTTGTTTATCCCTCCCTCTTTTACAATGAAAAGCTTTTCCAACGGGAGTAGGAGATAATGTCTTGGAACAGTCTGAATTTTTAGGAAGTAATAAAGAAGTAAGAACTTTTTGGGTTGTCCAACATTTACCTAGCTGTTGTCCAACCTGTGCAGTTTGAATTTGACATGACTATGACTGCACTGCACAACCTACTGCCGGCTAGTCCCAACTTTTTGGGCTGTCCAACATTTATCCGGCTGTTGTCCAACCTGTGTAGTTTGAATTTGACATGACTATGACTGTCCTGCGCCACCTACTGCCTGCTATTCCTACCATATTATAGGTTTAAAATAATGTTTTCAGTTAACTTGTTCTTTTGAGTTGTATTTGTCCATGTGGATTTTGTTAGGGATTCAAAAGGGGTTTATAAAGGTCTTCAGCTACTTCTGGTTATAAAAAAAGTTTTTTAGCGTCTTTATCTTTGTCTTATGGTTTTGAGTTGGATGTTCAAATTATTTGCATTTATGTATCATATTTAGGGTTTTGAGATGAGGGTTCCCAGGAAACAACCTCTCTACTTCTACGAGGTAGTGGTAAGATCTGCGTACATTCTACCCTCCCCAAACCCCACTTGTGGGACTTCACTGGGTGTGTTGTTGTTGTTGTTGTATCATATTTAGGGTTACTAGTCGTTTTTTCTGTTTCCTTTTCTTTTCCTTTCCGTTTTTTCATATCTAGTTTATTCTGTTTATGGGTTTTTGCGACGAAGCTTCCTAGGAAACAACCTCTCTGCCTCTATGAGGTAGTGGTATGGTTTGCGTACACTCTACCTCCCCAGACCCCACTTGTGGGATTCCACTGGGTATGTTGGTATGTTGTTATTGTTGTATCATATTTAGGGTTCAATTTAAAATTTTCCCATTTGTCATCTCCCCCTAGTTGATATAGCATTGCATGGTAACAATTTGGTTTGCAGAAACGTAATACCACCTAATCATGCAGATGTTTCTTCTTAATTATTTTTGAATTAGTTTCCTTGCTGCCTTAGCTTGTTTCTTATGATATCTTATTAATGACATGCTATATTTTGCCCTTATTACAGGATTCACAGGACCCAAATCCTTTAATTCGTGCTTTGGCTGTACGGACTATGGGATGCATTCGTGTTGACAAGATCACCGAGTATTTATGTGATCCCCTCCAACGTTGCCTTAAGGTGAATTACAAACTTTCTCTTCCTCTGCCTGCTCCTAGTTTTGAAGTTGGATCTTCTTGATTGATTGAATCTGGCATGGAACATAATGGTGTCCGATGTTTTCTAACTAAACAATGTAATTTGTCTGCTCTCTCCATCAGGATGATGATCCTTATGTTCGTAAGACAGCAGCTATCTGTGTTGCTAAGCTCTATGACATAAATGCCGAGCTTGTGGAAGATAGGGGCTTTCTGGATGCTCTCAAGGACTTAATATCTGACAATAATCCTATGGTTGTTGCAAATGCTGTTGCAGCTCTTGCAGAAATTCAAGAAAGCAGTAGCAGACCCATCTTTGAGATCACCAGCCATACACTTTCAAAGCTTCTAACTGCTCTGAATGAATGCACTGAGTAAGCCCGTCCAAAACTAATGCTTCTACCTTTCTCAATGTAACATGTGCTAGGGTTTGGCAAATCATCAAAATTGTAAACATTAGTCAACATGTCACAGGACATTACATTTTCTTCATGTTATTTTTGATTTGCTTTGTCGTCTACTAGATGCTACTTATGAATTTTCTATTACCACTCATCTTATTATGCGTTAAAATCTTTTTTTTTAGAAGTTGTTTATATTTGCTCTGTTGATTATTAACAAGACAATAATCTCTGGATATAGGTGGGGTCAAGTATTTATACTGGATGCTCTTTCCAAGTATAAAGCAGCTGATGCTCGTGAAGCTGAAAACATAGTGGAGCGAGTCACTCCACGATTACAGCATGCAAATTGCGCTGTTGTTCTTTCAGCTGTAAAGGTGGGATTGTTTCCTTCTTTCTCACAAACTTCTAAAAAACTTATGATTCAGCATGATTAGCATTGCCAGAATCAGGCGTTTCACTAAGGGGTCATTGTATAGTGTGTTAGCAAAAATAATACATGCATTAGCTTGATGTATTAGCAATTCTATGTTTGGTACACTTTCCCATACTCTATTATGTATTGAGGTATGTATTACCAATACTATGGATTTTTAGGTATTAGTAATGTAAAGGGATTTAATGCCTGCATTAGCATGGTTAAAGATCCAATTACCCCTCAAAGCCTTTTTTTTACATCTTTTCCACCATATTTGTGGATAGTATCTTTGTAAATAAATATATATTTTTAAAAATATTTATGCAATGTATGTTATTTTTAATACATAAACCAAACAATGCATGATAAATATCTCTTCATAAGTAATGCAAGCATTACCGATCTATTTAGCATTATTCTTATACACCATACCAAACAACTCTTAATAGTCATTTTCTGGTGTTGCAGATGATACTCCAACAGATGGAACTTATCACCAGCACTGATGTAGTTCGGAACCTTTGTAAAAAGATGGCTCCTCCTCTTGTAACATTGCTTTCAGCAGAGCCTGAAATTCAGTATGTTGCATTAAGGAACATAAACCTCATTGTACAAAAGCGTCCGACAATTCTTGCACATGAAATCAAGGTATTTTGTGGTGTTGCCTAGGCACTTGCAAAATTGGCAATGAAACCTCTATTTCCTTAGCACTGTTGGACATATCTGTAACTAAAACTGGACAACTAAGCTTTGCTTCTATTACTGTTCTGTTTCTAGGTCTTCTTTTGCAAGTATAATGATCCTATATATGTGAAAATGGAGAAGTTAGAGATCATGATAAAACTTGCTTCAGACAGAAACATAGACCAGGTAAATTTCTCTGCTTTTGATTCAGTTTAGTTCCTCTGATACAGGTTCCTGTGTGTTTCATCATTAGTGGTTTATATATTTGTAGGTGTTACTGGAATTCAAAGAATATGCTACTGAAGTGGATGTTGACTTTGTCAGAAAAGCTGTTCGTGCTATTGGGCGCTGTGCCATCAAATTAGAGAGGGCTGCAGAGCGCTGTATTAGCGTCCTGCTTGAATTGATTAAGATAAAAGTGAACTATGTTGTTCAAGAAGCTATTATAGTAATCAAGGACATTTTCAGACGATATCCTAACACGTAAGATTCGTTGAAGTCTACCATGCTAAAGTTGAGTTCTGGTCTTTTATTTAATTCTTTTCATTCTGCCTTTCTTTTTCAGCTACGAGTCCATAATTGCTACTCTTTGCGAGAGTTTGGACACACTGGATGAGCCGGAGGCAAAGGTAAAGATCTTTCCAGGAGTTGTCTCTGGGAAGTTGTTGGGTCTACAATCTGTTCACAGATTTTGTAACTGCTTCTATCTCTTCGTTGACAGGCATCGATGATCTGGATTATTGGTGAATATGCTGAAAGAATTGACAATGCAGATGAGCTCCTTGAAAGCTTTTTAGAGAGTTTCCCCGAGGAACCTCCACAAGTGCAATTGCAGTTGCTAACAGCAACAGTCAAACTATTCCTCAAGAAGCCAACTGAAGGACCACAACAAATGATCCAGGTACTTCTTGTTGCCATACGATCAAGTGATCTCGTGTTATTTTATGCAATATGTCCGTCGATATAGACCATAAATAAGAAGAACCAATTTCCTAAAAAGAGGATGACATGTTGAGTTTTCTATATGTAGAGTAGTTGGTGAAAGATATTGTGTATCTGAAGCAATGCTTTTAAAAGTGAAAAGCACAAAAAAAGTTATAACGTCCATGTTTTTTTTTTCTTTTTGGATAAAGGTGACTTGACAAGGTCCATTGGCCTTGAAGCTATTTTTTTTAGAAGTGAAGCACACTTCTTTGAAGTAAAGCGGACAAGTTATGAAGAAATAAAAGAAAAGGGGAAAAGGGCCTGATATACCCCTCGATTTTGCGATCTAGAGCTGATATACCATTCGTTACAAAAGTGGCTGATATATACCCCTATTGTTACACAAATGGCTCAAATATACCCTTTTGTGCGTCTTTTGAAGTGCACACTTTTCTAAAGGCACATGCCTTCACACATGATACAAGAAGCCAATAATTTCTTGCTTTGACTCGGTTCATCCCATCATCGATTTTAATAACACTGCCTTGAAGTTGATATTGATAATTTTGAATTATTAAATACTTGGACCAGGCCTCGGATCTCTCTTGTTTTTGGACCAAAATGTAATAGGCTCATTTAGAGCCAAGTTATTTTGATTTAATTCAATAAAATGGCCCAGAGGCCGTAGTTTTTTTTTTAAAAAAAGATTATCTTAATTCAAAAATATGAAGGTGTGAAAAAAAGGACATAAAATTTGTGGGTATGAAGAAAAAGCTCATTGGGCCTAGCTTAACACCACAAGCTAGGTGCGGACTGGCGAAGACAATGTAAGGAGACAAAGCAGTCCTTACTCAATGTAGGATACCTAACACTCCCTCCCCTTGCAAGGCCAGGATTTGGATACGTCTGGACGGTGGACAATATAAAATGTGGGCCCAATACTGGGTTAACCAAGAAAAGACACAGGTTGTGTCTGGTTATGATACCATGAGAAGAAAATGGATCTTGAGCCATCTCAACCCCTAAGCTAGTTCATGAGGTGTTGTTGAAGACATATGAGGAGGCAACAACTCATTCTCACAACCAGTGTGGAACATTTAATGGAGGGGGGACGTTCATAGAACTATGAAAGTAGAAAGTGATATATATTCAATTTAACCAGGATATCGATTTATATTCACTTCTATTGTCAAATTCATGTTCAAATGGTGCTTTTGCCTGTTGGACATATCTGTAACTAAAACTTTCTATTGTCAATTTCATGTTCAAATGGTGCTTTTGCCAAGTCCAAACAATAACTGGGGAGTTTGACTGGTTGCTTCTTGCAGCTAACAGAGCCATTTCTCTGTCTTATAGAATTGATCCAAGTATCTTTTTTTTATAAATTTGTTTTTTTTTAATTATAATGTTGATACTCTTCATATGACCTTGCTTAATTTTCCATAGGTGGTCTTAAATAATGCCACTGTGGAGACTGACAATCCAGACTTGCGAGATCGTGCATACATTTATTGGCGTCTTCTCTCAACTGATCCTGAGGTATATGTGAAATCAAATGCTTCACTTTTCTTTGGGCTGTCTCATGGACCTTTTTATGACATTAAGTGTGCAAGCTCTATCTTCAATTAAAAGAAAAGACTGGCTGTCTTCGGGGTGATAGTTGATGTAATTCATAGCTATTCCACCTTGGCTACTTTTTTCTTTGCTCATAGATATGTTCTCAATTTGAATGAATATGTACATTGTCCTGGGATTGAGTTGATCTCTGGATGTCAAGTTATAGCAAACTCCTTTGTATATTGCAGGCAGCTAAAGATGTTGTGTTAGCTGAAAAGCCTGTGATCAGTGATGATTCGAACCAACATGATCCTTCTCTTCTCGACGAACTTCTTTCCAATATTGCTACTTTATCCTCTGTCTATCATAAACCTCCAGAAGCATTTGTCACTCGTGTGAAGACCACTCAGAAAACCGAGGAGGAAGATTATTCTGATGCAGGTGAACAGAGCTATTCTGATTCTCCTGCTCGTGTTGCCGAAAGTGGTGTGTCACCGCCAGCTAGTACAGCTAATCCTCAGCATCCTGCAGCACGGCAACCAGCTGCACCTGCAGCTCTGCCTGATTTACTTGACCTTGGCATGGAGAACAGCAATAGTGCTATTGTGTCAGTTGATGAGCCTGCAACCCCTGCCGGGTATGTACAATTTGTCTGCATTAGTACTATACAGATCTCTTTTAAGGTCACCAACATAATGATTTAAAGGCTGGATTCTCGCCATACTGAATCTGAAGTTACTTATGCAAAAAGGAATTCTGCTTTTTTGTCAAAAAAGATCTGCACTCCTTTTTGTTTGACATGTTTCAAACTCTTTTGAGATATCATTGTGAAAACACTTACAGAGCGCTGTATTTTATTGCAGCCCTCCTTCACCTGTCTTATTGCCAGCCTCTAGTGGTCAAGGTTTGCAAATCAGTGCCCAACTGGTACGGAGAGATGGACAGGTATTTTACAGCATGATGTTCGAGAACAATTCACAGGTTCCTCTTGATGGCTTTATGATTCAGTTTAATAAAAACACATTTGGTCTTGCTGCCGGTGGACAACTCCAAGTGAGTATTATATGCCACTTCTGTCTGCAGTTATGTTACTGTCCTGTATAAGCAGAGGATCTGATTAGACCCTTCTGTAAATTTGACTTCTCGTTGATTGTTTACTTTTGACATCTTGTGCTCAATAGGTTCCTCAATTGCTACCTGGGACATCTGCAAGCACTCTCTTACCGATGGTGTTGTTCCAGAACATTGCCCCTGGCCCCCCAAATACCCTTTTACAGGTTGCAGTTAAAAATAATCAACAGCCAGTATGGTATTTCAATGATAAAATCTATTTCCATGTACTTTTCACGGAGGATGGGAGGATGGAACGCTCCACTTTTCTCGAGGTAATATACATTGTTGAATTTCTGTCTAGATCTGTGTATTGACTGCTCTTTGGGATTGAGGTGTTGATTGAATGGGGATTAACATATGTATTACCCTGTCCTCGAGTTAATGGCATAATATGTGTGTGCTCGGCTTTGATATTTCACCTCAAGAGTGATGGATTTATCATTTCTCGCAG
Organism: Solanum virginianum; assembly: GCA_000787875.1. NCBI lineage: Eukaryota > Viridiplantae > Streptophyta > Magnoliopsida > Solanales > Solanaceae > Solanum > Solanum virginianum. Next base: position 11,617 of record DF357604.1, read on the forward strand.
CTCTTGTCAATTAAAAATTCTCAGTCCCATTTCTTCATCTTTTATTCTATCTGCATTATTTCATTGCATTGCCAATTGCTTTGACAACCACGTAAACAAGTTGGGCGCGTAACACTGGATCTTCATCGCTTCTTTACCAGACATGGAAGTCACTGCCTGATTCAAATGAGGTATCAAGAGACTTCCCAACATCTGTTATCAACAGCGTCGAAACAACCCTTGATCGGCTAGCTGCATCGAACATGTTCTTTATTGCTAAGCGTAAACATGCTAACCAGGAGGTCTTGTATCTTTCTGCCAAGATTCCTCGAGGAATTCCTTTCTTGATCGAACTAACAGCAGTCATTGGAACCCCTGGTGTCAAATGTGCCATCAAGACTCCAAGCCCTGAAATGGCTCCCCTCTTCTTTGAAGCTGTCGAGACTTTGCTCAAGAGTTGATAAGCTTGCTTATCCTGTCTCCTTTTTTTATTTATGTCCCTTGTAATTTTTGTTTTGCTCCTCTTTCATCGGTACACGCCTTATTTTTGTTCTGATTAATTAGCTTGAGTTTCCAGATTGAGCTGTTAATTCATGCTTCATCCTTTGTTCAGCGCATGTTATTATAGTTGTTTTTTTATTGCACGAATCTTCAATATTTTTCAGCTTTATGGAATGTATCTTAGAAAATTTCTTATTGTAGCCTCTTTATATTTGTTGACATTGGGGATTGTCGATTTCATTTGTATCTGAGCAGACACAAACATTACAGTCATCCTTAATCATCTTTCAAGGAAATCTCTAGTATAAGGTGCTTACCTTTTTCTGTTTATGTATACATCTAATAGATTGAAGTCGTCGTGTATTATATCACTATAGCTTGAAGAAATTACAATTTATAGTTATAGTTAGGGTGTTGTTGCTATTTTTTCTCTCCGTTCTTCCTCTTTCTTTTTACAAATTCTTATCAGATATACAAATACATATGTATATCAGTTGCATATATATAATTATTTGATAAATATACATATTTAATTCAATAGATATACATATACGATTCGCTTTTTTGCCTTCTCTCGCTTGCCTCTCTTCTCCCTCTGTCAATCTTTCACTCGTCTCTCTCCTATAATATATAGCTATAAATTATAATTTTAGCAAATTATAACTATTTTTGCCTTATTATATTTCAAAGAGTTTGTTATTTTTGAAAAATCCTCTTATTGAAACCTCATCTCCAAACATTTTTGCCTTTAATGTCATATTGTAAATGAAAATTTCAAAATTTAATACCATGGTGTAAAATTAATTAGTGAACAGTTTTTCCTTTTTGATCTTTCATGTGCTGTTTCTCTCAAGTGTAATTTCAAAATGAAAGCGGGAAGAAAGAAAGTGAAAGTAGATGAAGGCAAGGGTTGCTTTAGGCCTTTCAAATTTTTAGACTTCAAAAGTGATCATTTTTTTTTTATTTATCATTTTTAATCTTTAGTATATCTATTTTTTTTCTTTAAAAAAATTATTATTTGCTAAAAGAATGATTAATGGAACAATTTTGTCATGTCTCCTTTTCTTTTTGTTTTGAGATTAGGATCTCGTTGATTTTAAAAAGAATCATAGATCTGTGTAAATACCTCAACGAACTCATGTAGACACTGCTCAGCTCCAAGATAATCTGTCAAATATACATGGTGATGTTTTTTCCCGTTCCTGATTCCTTTTGAAGACCCACAATAGCTACAAAGCATCATTTTGCACACAAAATAAAAAAGTGAATTTTAACCGAATCATGGACCATGTCCAGACCCGACAATAGGATAGGAGCCGAGCCACCTAACCTCCACCTTACCTTAGGTTGTCCTTGTCAGAACCATAAATGAGAAAAAGGGGAATGTAATGCTTAGGAGATGCACGTGCAATACACATAGAAGCTAGTTTTATTGAATATCTTCGAGACTTTTTATTAAGGTTAGCTTTAAGACATCAATTTTATTGAGTTGACATAAAAAAAAATAGCATATATAAGATATAATATAAAAAGAGTATTTCATTTTACATTAGATAAATTCGGACAAAACTATTATCAACAAATTTAGGCTTTACTTTTAAAAAATTGGAAGAAAATCTTAGGAGACAAGCGTCTTTATTAATCGATGAATTATTATCCCATCTTAAGTATGAAATGACACTATAGTTATGCTAAAATAATTTTAGAATTACTAATTTTGGAATAAAAAGTTTAATAAAAAATAAATTAAAATAATTTTATATTTTATTCTAAAATTTTACCCATCAAAGAGATCTTTTTCCCCTTATTCATGGGTCAAATTTTAACCAAATGTATTTCATGTATAAGCAATGATACCAAATCTTTGAGATGGATTGAAAATGACTTCCTTCTTATTCCTATTGGATATTTATTTATGGTATTAATAAAAGGTCACAATATTTTTTAAATATTACCTTTTTTTTTGGTTATTTAATTTGAAATTTGGTTGAGCAATCAACTGACACCATATTATATATTTATAGTATGTTGGTTTGGTTAGTTTTTAATTAAATATCCATGCCACTACAAAAATCCAAGTGTCCCTTCTCTAACTCCTTTTGGGACCATTTTATAGGTAGTGTTTCTACCAATAGTATATAACTCATGTGTGGCTACCTCGTTTACATTGTCGATCTCAAATTCTAATTATAAATAAAAAGAATTATTAAAAATTATTTGAAAATAGTCTTTTTATTGTATAAAGATAGAGGTAAAATTAAGAGCAAGTTTGGTGCACTAAACCTCTCGCTATGCGCAGGGTCTGGGGAAAGGCTCAACCACAAAGGTTTATTGTACGCAATCTTACCTTGTAGAAATTTCCGCTATGCGTAGGGTCTAGGGAAAGCCCCGACCACAAAGGTCTATTGTACGCAGTCTTACCTTACATTTCTGCTAGAGGTTATTTCTAAGACTTAAACTTGTGACCTCTCCTGGTCACATGAATTTTAGGAAAAATTACAGAAATCCTGTATTATGTTGAAATATTTTCAAATATTCCCTGCCTTTTTTACAAATTACTAAAATTCCTTTTTCGCTATTTTCCCTCCATATGTCTGATATACTCATTCCCTTTCCCACAAAACCTTTTTTCTTCGGCGAGAATCAAGCCAAACTGATTCAAAAAATCTCTAACTTCTCTCCAATTCAAGCGGCACATTCTTCCTCTATCTATCAATTTCAAATTTCAAAATCAAAAGGTAGGTTAACTTATCCTCTCTCTCTCTTTCACCACCGCCATGGATGAAGCCGCCGACACTCAAGAAAAAGAGCCAGACGGAGTTTAGATCTAGCAGAGTAGGAGGCTGCCGGATTTGTTGGAGTTGTGGTGAACCAGTAGGAGTTCAGATCTCACATTTGTTGAATCTATGTTTGATTCCTGTAATGGTTGTGCTTTTAATTGAAGTTTCACAAATGAATCCTGATGATATTCATCAGTTGTGGCTACATTTGAAGTATAATTTAGTCTCTGTAATTATTTGTTCGTCTGTTTTGATTTTCAGATTTGTATAACCAAGAATCACGCAATAATGATGTATCATGTGTTAAGATACTCTGCATTGAATACAAACAAGTTTTCACAAAAATGAATCAAGATATATGATACACCACATGTTTGATTCAATTCATCAGACAACTTATATAGGTTTGTATAACAATGAATCATACAATATGAATGATTCATTGTTTCACAAAAATGAATCAAGATATACAATACACCACGTGTTTGATTCAATTCATCAGACAACTTATATAGGTTTGTATAACAATGAATCATACAATATGAATGATTCATTGTTTCACAAAAATGAATCAAGATATACAATACACCACGTGTTTGATTCAATTCATCAGACAACTTATATAGGTTTGTATAACAATGGATCATACAATATGATTTGTTGTTTCACAAAAATGAATCAAGATATATAATATTCCACATGCTTGATTCAATTCATCAGACAACTTATATAAATTTGTATAACAATGGATCATACAATATAAATTTGTATAACAATGGATCATACAATATGATTCATTGCAATAAAATAGTTTAACACATGGCTGGTTCACTACATCAGATATTGATTACAATGAATCGTGACTTATAAATCATGTATGAGTGTCAGTGTATCTGCATAGTAGCCAGTGTATCTGCACAAGTTATATAAGTTTATATAATAATGGATCATATAATATGATTCTTTATAATAAAATAGTTAACACATGTTTGATTCACTGCAACAACAATGAATCATGATTTATGAATCATGTATGGCGTTAGTGTATTCGAAAAATGATAGTGTATCCGCATAATAGTCTTTTTATGAGATTTTTATAAATATGAAAAATATTAAGATAAATTGAAATTTTTTTACTTCAATATGAGACTTATGTAAGTTACTCATAATTTTATCAATTATCAGGTAAAACTACATATAACTATTTTTATTGAATTACATTTTACCAACTACCAAGTAAAATTACATTGGATTTATTATTTTTATTGTAAAGTATTCCTACCAATATGTCTACTTGTTTTACACTCAAATAAAGCAAAACATTTCATGAATTTTTTAAAGGTTGCCAATCATTCAAAATTCTTTTCCCTCTCTAAGTTGAACTTTTGAAAATATGGAGTACATCAAAAGCCAAATGAAATTTCCCTCTTCACAAGAATTAAAATATATTTGAATAAGTAGAATCTAGAAGCTTGAAAAAAAAAGGGCAATTAATTTCGGAGTCAAATGAGCAATATAGGCCAAATTAAAATGAATCGAGTCAATAAAAAAAGATTACGTAATTCTATCCAAAAGTTAGTTTGATGAGCTAAACAATGATAACAAGTCAACAACAGCAGAAATATGTACTCAGTGAAGCCTCGTATAGTAAAATTTGAGGAGAGTAAAATATACGCATATCTTATATCTACTATTTGAAGATAGAAAGTCTATTTTCAAATTACCGTCGATAAATGAATCAAATCAAAATAGTTAAACATGACAACTTATAAGAAAATAATATTAGTGAACTACTTGTAATCTTGTATGTATTATATTATTTCTCTTTTTGTTCTTAGTTTATATAGATTGATATACACAAAATAAATTGAAAATGTATTTTTAAAAGAAAATTCAAATTGTAAGTAGTTATAGAAGATCATTTCCTCGTTTGTGTGTGTCTATAAAAATTGTGGATAATTAATCGAGTTTAATTATTACCTAATCTTGAATTATTTTCATTGTGTGTGTGTTCTTGATAAAATTTTCTTTTTATATAATCTAAAATTTGATTTGGATTCCAAACTTTTATTGTTTCAGTTTCCCAGAAAGTGAAAAAAGTTATTGAAAAATCTTTCTCTATATTTTTGGAAAAAAATAACAAAAAAATAAATAAAAAATAAATAAGGTGGTACGTCATTACTGTTGCTTTAACCATTAACTCCATTTAGGAATGACAACGGGGAAGCTACGAAGCAGAGCGAGTTGGGTTCAATTTATAAATTTTTTAAATAGTTTTGCCTAATTTCACATGATGATTTTTTCTGTTTTCAAATCACTTGTTCCTTTCGACATAGATACACCCCCAATAAACTCACATCGTTTAAATTTTTAATTTTTTAATTTTTTAATTAAATTTAATATGAAATATAATTTTTTTTAATTTTTCACTAATTAACATCTCAACAATTAATTAACTATTTTTAGTTAATATTTTAACAATTATTTCTTAATTGTTAATTAAAAATTTATAATTAACAATTTACCAAACATGTCTTGTTTAAATTTTAGAAAAAAATAAAATTAAAGTCAATGTTTAATATAAAAAGATTATATCTTTGATTTTTATTAAGTAATCTTTTCCGAATTTCTATTTGATTTTTTAAACTCACAACCCGCCTCACACCGCTCCACCCCCACATAACTTTAAATTTACCCCATCCCACGTAGTTTCAAATCCACCCCATACCCACGCCATTATTATTACCCTAAATATCACACTTCTTTTTTAAGTTCAACTCCTATTATTTATGTATAGCAATAATAACAAAATTTTCATTAAATGTCATAAATATATGTATATATATATATATATATATATATATATATATATATATATGATACGGCGGGGTCGACTTCGCCCCAGGGCCGGCTTTGCTTAGTGGAGTTATGCTGTGATGGGGCCTATGGTTTGATGGCTTTATGCCACATTTGGGTAACTGAGATAAAGAAGTCAAAAAATAGAGTCAATGCCAAACAATCTGATTTCATTCTCGTAAATCATTTTATCTTAAAATTAACAAAAAATTTGACCAAACAATCTTCTTTCATTTTATCCTCGGATTAATCTAAATACATTCATACATTCACGAGGCCTTATAGGGTTGAGTAGTAGTGTTTTCTTTCTAGCATGTATTGTCATTATTTTGTTGTTTATGTGCTCATTGTATTATATTTTCGTCTTGTCATGTGCTTTCTTATACTTCTGGTCATATCTAGTCTTTTCTGCATATGAGTTTTGAGACGAGGGTTCCCAGGAAATAGCCTTTCTACTTAGGTAGTGATAAAATCTGCATATATTTTACCTTCTCCAGATCTCATTTGTGAAATTTCACTGGGTATATTATTATTGTACATTTATGCATTATGAAACCAAATAAAGTACCAAAAACATCACTTAAAAATCCACCACAAATTATTTAAAAATTAATTGTACAAGTGTTAGAAGTCAAACATTATACAATATTCAAAAAGAACACAAATTAAACTAGTGTACAAAAGCATGACCAAATAAATAAATAAAAAATACTATAAAAATAAAATACAAAAACAAATAAAAAAATCAATACGAATCACTACTCATATTACGACTAAACGACACAAAAAAGTAATTGCAGAGCATGTGGGTTGTGGTCCCCACTTTTAGTTACTCTCAGTGGGTCCCACTTCTTAGGATCATGGAGACGAAGGCGAGGAGAGATGTGTCCATTTTCGAAAATCAATTTGATTTTATCCTCAACGTTTCATCTCATATAAAAATAACGAAAAAATATAGGTAGACGAAAATGATCATATTATCTCCACATATATGGGTAAAGTGTTATATCTTCACAAGACTCTAATTTTAATGAATAAGTTATCGTTATTGTTGGTGTAGACTATGAGGACGAGGAATGCATCTTTCAAAAATCTGATAGACAATATAAAGGGATACAAATAATTATTCTATCTTGTGATACGATCTGCATACACTCTATGTTGTTCCTTCAAGAATTTATTATAGACAGTAATGGAATCAGAATTGTCACTAAGGCATATAAAGGGATACAAATAATTATTTTATCTCGCGATATGATCTATGTACACTCTATGTTGTTCCTTTGAGAATTTGTAGGCAACAGCAGAGTCATGATTGTCAATAAAAAGGTTCAAAATCTGAAAAATAAATCACAC
>DF357604.1:33657-62333 GCA_000787875.1 Solanum virginianum
TCCGTTGGAGAGTAGATTCGAATGTTTGAGTTGTTTTTGGTGCTTTCCTGATGAGTTTTGGACTCTAAAAGGTCATAAAATGCACCTTAGCTTATTATGAGTTTCTTTCAGTTCTCTTGTAGAATTTTATAAGTTTATGGTGTCTAGGGTTAGAGGCATCTCAATTGATTAGTATGAGCTTGATGAATATTATTGTTAACAGTTACTCTGTTATATTGTGGTTTTACTTGATTAATTTGATTTCAACCATATATAAATGAAGTCCAAATTTCCTTGATTTCGGATGGCTTAGAGACTTAAGCATATCAGTAAGTTTAATGGCGATGAGTAGGTCTACTTTAGTATAGGGGAGAGGTCAGCTGCTGTTTACCATATATAAACGAAGTTAAAATTCCTTGGTTTCAGATGGTTTAGAAACTTAGTCATATCAGTAAGTTTGATGGCAATCAGTTGCTTTACTTTGGCATGGAGAGGCCGCTGCGGTTTACCTTACATTAACGATGTCCAAATTTCGTGGTTTCAGATGGCTTAGAAACCTAGTCATATCAGTAAGTTTGATAGCAATCAGTTGCTTTACTTTGGCATGGAGAGGCCGCTGCGGTTTACCTTACATTAACGATGTCCAAATTTTGTGGTTTCAGATGGCTTATAGACCTAGTCATATCAGTAAGTTTAATGGTAATGAATAGCTTTACGGTGGTATTGGGGAGAGGTCAGCTGCCGTTTACCATATAAGAACGACATCCAAATTTCTTGGTTTCAGATGGCTTATAGACCTAGTCATATCAGTAAGTTTAATGGTGATGAATAGCTTTACGGTGGTATTGGGGAGAGGTCAGCTGCCGTTTACCATATAAGAACGACATCCAAATTTCCTGGTTTCAGATGGCTTAGGGACGTTGTGATATTAGTAAGAATGTAATTTATCTTGGAATCTTTCTTTGACCTTGAATCCTAAGGATTTGCTTTCCAGTATTAGTTGAATTTTGGTGGAACAAGCTCACAGTAATAAATGCACAAAGAACTTGGTTTATAAAAAAAAATTGCTAGTAATTGATTGAAGATCCTAAAAAGAGATGAGGATAAATCTAAAATAACATGAAGGGAAGCTTACTTAAAGATGGTATTACCTCCCAAAATCATGTGGACTTCACTAAATACTGAACGCAATGTAAGCAACATAACCTTATAGGAATTAGCAACTCGTTAAGATCAGTGTCTAATTGTCATTGTTACATTTGTATTAGATCTAGGCAGAGATAAGTGTGAGATTTAGACCGTCTAACCTCTAATATGTCTGACATAACAAATTATTTAACAATATGTAAATAACATGGACTTGAATAAAGAGGAACGGATATAGCGAATTCTTAATCCTTACTACTTTGGCATTGAGACATGGTGGTTATTGTTTGCTCATAAAAGAGATGTCATGACTAACTTGGAGCAATCTCTGTAACTTTTTCTTATGAATTGAAAACCAACCTCTGTTTTTCCCTCATTAGAATTTCTTTGTTTTCTAAGAAATGACATGATTATTTTTTAAAAAAAAAAACTAAGATGGTGCTGGAAATTTTGTATCGTGAAGCAATTTATGAAAACAAAAGCTTATCCCTTTCTAAACCTGTAGCGACTCTAACAGCTCTAGAAGTGATTCTGCTTCATTTACAAGTTTCATTCTAAATTTTAAAAAATATAACTACAAAGATGATGTTGGCCTTTATTCTGGACGGAATCATATTTATCTTCAAATCAACTCATGTTCCTCTCTTTCCAAATTGTTCACCAGATACAAGCTGGTTTGTTTTCCCCCACTTTCCTTTCTTCTATCAGCTCCTATCTATTCAGCTTCAAAAAGAAGCATTGCTGGGCATGGTCCATTTGATGCCCGAAAAACTCAAAAAAGCTGCCATAGCGGTACTGAGGACCATGGTCCATTTATAGTTAGCTAATTAGGATTACAACTCCAATTCTACACTGGATCTCCATCAATCCATATTTCGCTAATTAGAGTCACAACACCTATTCAACTCTGATATTTTATTCTGATCCAACCAATAACCTGAAAGTGTGGAACACATGAAAGGTATCACAGTTACTTTGCTAGGCCACTACAAATGTTATTCAACCATGTGACTTTGATTGTATATCATCATCACATAAGCTGAAATGTTGACATATAATTTCGTAGCATAATTTTGGTGGCTGTGCTTAGTGATACATATTTCTCTGTCATGATCTGCTGTATATTTCATAAATTTCCAAACTGGTCTTGCCTAGGTTTCTGCTAGCGAGTAATTTGCGACGAATAATCATAATTGTTGCTTCTAGCACACATAACAGTGCTTTCTCCTAATCATGCTGTTAAGGTGCTTCCTAGTGTGATGTAATATCCGTCTGCATGCTATATTTGGAAGCTTTTCTTTGATTGGTACTATTATGGTCAATATAGAGGCCAGGCATAGTTTCTTTGGTTCTTGAATCTGCTGAATCACATAATTGATAATGATAGTATTATGATGTAATGCTGCAGAGAAAAAATGAGCCAGGAGTTAACCACTTCAGTGGGGTTGACCTAGATAAATTATCAAAAATGGGTAATTGTTGCTGCTGCTGTTGTACTTCAAAAGGAGTGGAATTGAACGGTTCACCCTCATTTTATCGTGTAAGTGAGATATCCCCATTCCAGATGCCATTTACCTTCTTTTAATTTCTGAATATTCTGATTACAGCGTTCTGGTTCAAAGTCCCTTTGAAGATTGAAATTTGTTGCTAAGAGGAATATTCAGTTCTATGCCCTTTGTTTCTCTTGTTGTTTTTGCCTAAAACCATAGCGAATCTAATCATCAGAATGTTAGCATGCACCAAAAATTTCGAACAGGGAAGAACTATGAACTATGCAGATTCAGGGACTAAAGGTCTGCCAATCAAAAGAACTAGGACAGTGATACAGTCAGATTTCTGTCCAGGGAGTCTACACATTGGGGTAGCATTGCTGTATGTGATGGTCATGCTTTATTGGTTCATAAAACTGGTTCTGAACCTCCAAGTTGCATGCAATGATGTAATAACCTTTGGATGTATTCAAGTAGACTGTTTTTCAATATATGGTTCCTGTCCTTTTTTTTCCTTCTTATTTCCCCCATCCATTCTATGCTGGCTATCAGCACTTACCAGAAAGTGCCTTCGGTTTTCTACTACAGTTTTCTTCGTAGTATGGTTATTAGTTCATTCCATTGGCGAAGCCTTTTAAATTTTTTTTCTCTTGTTTTTAATACTTTGCAAGAGGGTTAGTATGATTTTTTTTTGGAACGAAATCCACTATATGGATCCAAATCTATCCAAATGCTTCATTGTCTTGGATATTGGACAGTCTACTGGTCCTTGACAGAGAAGCTGGTCTATTATCATAGTGCTGTCAGCAGTCTTTTTAGTCGGAAAAGAGGATTAGATAAAGAGACCAAAGCTCGCTATTAGATGCTGAATGCTCTCTATAGTTGAAGATTGTAGTCCTTCCCATTTTGATGGGATTAAGTGCTTTACAATCCTTATGTATTTGTGCATGGATTTATGGAACTTCAAAATTTTCTTCAGTATCCTACAGTGCCAGAAGAGCGCGAACCTTTGTCGTCTCATCATGTCACAGCTGCAGCATTCTCCACTGCTCTTTTGGTTGATACAAATCTGGACGCCTCAAGTCCTGACACTTACAGACCACCTCCGATGCCGATGCCTTATGAAACATATGTGGGAAGGCCCAGGACTCTGCCAGGTAATCCAGATGGCATTAAGAACGAAGCAGCACTTCAAGAAACAAACAGTGAAACTGGTAGTGCACTGAACCTAGCAGACGCTGCTGAAGCTGTAGACAAGGATAAAAAGGGGTCTGACGGCAATAAAGAGTCTGACAGCAATAAAGAGTCTGAAGGCGATGTGCAAACAGATATCCAGCTTGATGCAATAAAGGAAGTGGAAGATGAACTTGAGAAGTCTGAGGAACTCAAAAAATCTAATTTACCCGTAATTTTACCACCAGTAGAAGAGTGTCCCATCTGCCTTGAAGGTGAGAAATTGCTTTAATCATAGTTGCTCTCAACTCCCCGCTTCTAGCTACCATACAATGATTGAACTCCTTATTGCAGAATATGATGCTGAGAATCCAAAAATGAGCACAAAATGTGAACATCAGTTTCATCTTTCATGTATTCTTGAATGGATGGAGAGAAGTGATACCTGCCCCGTATGTGATCAGGTTTGTTTCAAATTGTAAATAACCTCAACTAGATTATCGACTGATAAATGAACTACCGCTATAACAGCATCATAATAATTGCCCTCTCCTCTTTGGTTGTAGGAAACGGTTTTCAATCCTGCAATTGATGAATAGCAACCAGACTTCCGCCTATAGACGGTTGGTTCCAGGAGTGACTTTTATTACATGCCAACAAGTGTTGTTCAATACTTTGTGTTAGCCATAGTTTCTTCACATGTTTCCTACTTGTGTTTGCTTCAAATCATTAAGCTTGGATGTGGGAATAATTAGGATAATGATTGAAAAGGTTTTTAAAAAAAGGAGGAAAAAGAGAAGATTGGTTTCAATGCATCCTTTAGGTTCATTTCCATTGTGAATATCCATTTATATAGGCACTTCTCCGTTTGCAGATTCTGATTATGAATTGGTAGCTCTATTTCATCGTTTGTAAATATGCAGGCAGTATAGGAACTCGATTTTTGTGTATAAGACCACAATTTAGCATTGAAACTTTGTCCAATTTTGCATTTGTTATACGTACAAGCGTCTCTCATACGTAGCCTTGTAATGTATATAAAGCATTTCTAGGGGTTGGTTTTGTCCTTTCATTTCTTGATAATCGAGTTTTCAGCTTCGAGACTCGATAGCGCGTTTTCACTTAAATACCAGACTTGGTTCATTGTGTTCGTGTGGGCTGCACATGTTTTCGTGTTTGAATTGGCCAGGCCTGAAACTGGGCTGGAACTTTGATGGGCCGGGTCTGAATAGCCCGACCCATCTCGAAGAAAAATAATTTATATTATGATTTGCGTTGATATTTTATAAAGAAACTAAAATGCAAAAAAGTAGTTTATTTATAAAAGGAAAAATATTGCTACAAAAACTTTAATCATGGTAAACTATATTGTTAACGAATTAGACAAAAAAATCTAATGATGGCTCAACATGTGACTCTGTCGGTTAATTTGTCATTAAGAATATAAGCTGATATCAAAATAGGAATTATCTAAAAGATTACCAAATTGAATTGGGATTTATTGTATCAAAGTTTAATTAATGTAGTATGTTCAGTACTTAGTATGTACTTTTAATTATTAATTATCGAAGTCGAACGTAAAAAATATTGAATCAAGTATGAAACTTTTACACCTAATGAATTGTTTATCACATATATATTAGTAACATTAATGAACGATTTAGATGTCTTGATTAACCTATACCAATACTTCATAATATTAGAACTTGAGAATAGAGAGAGTAAGCTGAGATCTTATCCATTTGTAGATGGAGCTTCGATAGCAGTTAGGTCTAGAGGGAAGTTATGAGCATTACGTTCATGCATAATTTTCATACCAAGGTTAGCACGGTTGATGATATCACTCCAAGTATTAATTATATGATCTTGATTGTCAATTACAGATTGGTTAAAATTGAAACTATTTAGGTTCAAAGCCATAGTGCTGATATCTAAAGCGGTAAACCAAATACCTATATCTCTACATATGATTTCTTTAAAATATATCATGTCCAATGTTTTGATATAATACGAGCATCTCTTGTCAAAATATCTTTTCTTCAATACGTAATTTCAATATTATCGTATCAAAATTTGATTTATCAAACTAAACTTTGAAAATTTGATATTTAATATATACTTTCAATTATCAAGTATTGAATTATCAAATCAAACTTTGAAATATTGAACCACCCACTATATTTAGGGTACAAATATAGGATATTAGATTAATTTTGATATAATACCCTACAGAATTAAATCTTGAGAGTTTAAATTTCTCCCTTTTCTGATTGGTTGTATTTGTCTACAACTAAGTTTCTAATTTAGGATAAAAGTTTTTCCTTTTCAATAATTAGTTTTATCACAAGATTCTAGTGTGAATAAATTAGATAGATTGTTGGCTCGAATAAAACATATTAAAATAAATTTAAAATTTTATCATAAATATTAGCCCACAAATCATTGTCACATTCGCATGATGTAAAATCAATATACACACACATCGCTGCATGTGCGCTGTACGTGAATGTTAAATTATGTGATATATTATTTATTTGAATAGAAGAGATACTATGGCTGTTTTAAGAAGAAAAACAGAAAATTTTAAAAATTTATAGTTAAAAAGATGTGAGAGAATTGCTATATTTATAGCCAATAAAGGGTCGGATGAATAGATAATTATTGTGCCTTAGCAAAATGAAAAGTCACAAATCTTTAAAAAAAAGTCACAACTCTTTAGAAAAATAATAACTCTTTGAAAAAATCACAATCTTTCAATGTAAAAAGGTTTATGCTTTTAATATAACGTAATATAAATAAAGGAAAAAAATATAATATATAAGAAATTTACTAAATTGAGTGTCTAAAGTTGGAGACATTATAACAATTAACATTTATGAACAAATACAATATAAATATAACCTCAAAATTTTATATCAATATTGGAATACTAAAGTCGATAAGCAAATGATCCCATAAAGTTAATTTATCTTTTTAAATTTATGCTATTTATAGATTTCTTAACGAATGGGTTAAAATCTTAATGAAAATTAAAAAAAATCTAAAAAGTGATTTATAGTTTCCTTTGTTCATATTTATTTGTTAAATTTTGACTTGATATACTTATTAAGAAAATAATTAAATAAGTTTATTATTTTATCTCTATAATTAATAGGGTCTTAAACATATTTAGGCATTATATTTTTAAAGACATTAACTTAATGATAATAAACTGAGGGTATAATAGAAAATAAAATATTGTCCTATTTTGATTTATCAAAAATGACAAGAAAAAAAAATTGCTGAAGAATAATTATTTTTGCTTAAAATTATGCTGATTTTATTGATTTTATCTAAGAAAATATATAAGAAACTATTGTCTCATTTTGTAAATTATAAGATGAGAGTTATGAGGTTTGACTTTTAGTCTTCAAAATTGGTTACAAAATTATCTTGAGGTTTGACTTTTAGTCTTCAAAACTGGTTACAAAATTATCTGAGGTTTGACTTTTAGTCTTCAAAATTGGTTACAAAATTATCTAGAGATTATAATTTATGACAATTATAATATTTATTATCCCACATTCAAAATGAGGTAATGAATAATAATAAGTTTTTGCCCTAAAATTTATCGGTATTGTTAACTATGTAGTAGTATGATCTAATGCGAAATAAAAATAATGATAATAATATATTCAATGTAATTTTTATATAAGGATTGAAGAGGGTAAATTGTATATAGTCTTTATCACTATCTCAAAGGCAAAAAAATTATTTTCGATAGACCTTCAGTTCAAGAAAAATATAGACCAAAGGACTGAAGGAGTATAGAGACTAAAATATGAAAATGGAGAAAGTCATGACAAAATTCTTGAAATAACCTATCAAATTATCTTAAACAATAATTACAATAAAATAAAATAATAATAGAAGTGTAAAAAAAAAGATACGATAATAACCTAACTTAAAAGATAATAAACTACAACAATAATGCCACGAGTAGACTGAAAGTGTGAAAGAATAAGTGAGGCAACGCTCAACCATCCAAGTAATTTCCTACTCTACTTATTGTTATGTTAATTTATTTATCTTATTTTAAAAAAAAAAATTTTTTTTGATAACTTTTTATGTAACATTTAAGGTCACGAAATTTGCACATCTTGAATTTAAAATTATATGATTTAAAAGTTTTTTTTATCCTTTTAAATATTATACCAAATTAGAACAAGATAAATAAATTATAACGGGAAAAACATTACCACAATATCATTTTCCCACAAATTTATCCTTTTTATTTTGCTTTTATTTTTTTTCTATATCTGATTTGCTAAATCTAGACATCAAAAAATCCTATATAAGAAAACAAAACCCTATTATTTTCCTCATTTTTACAAGCAAAGAATAAGAAAAGAAAAGACGGCTGTCGGCTTGAGGAAATTACCAAACAACACTTGAAAAAGGTACTAATTAATTTCAATCAAACATTTTTTTTCCTTGATTCTTTTTATGTACATTCAAGTTAGTCATTTTCGTTTGTGATTGATAAATAGTTATATGTGTTCTAGCAGTATATTCAAGACGATCCTATGTGTTTCATAATAGATTCAAGACGGTTTTATGCGTTCTAGAATATATTCAAAATAATCCTATGTGTTTGACTATAGATTTAAAATGATTTTATGTGTTCTAGGATAGATTCATAATGCTCGTTTAAAATTCTTTTGAGAGTTTCTGATTCTCCATAGAAATGACGATCATTTTCCCTCTCTGTCGATTATTAATAAACTCCAATTGTTAGATTTTTTATGAACGCAATAAATTTTTATTAAACTATCTAAATTTTATACTCAATCACAACATAACTTTTTATGAGAAGAAATTTTCCTTCCGTTTTTTTTTAATCCCACGAAGAAGGAAAAAAACTACTTTGAAAATTATTATTTCAATTTTATTTCAAATCAATTAAAAAATTAATAATAAAATTTTTAGACTAGAGTATGAAATTAAACTCTCTCTGTTAGTATTTTTAGAATTAGACCATAAAATTACCCTGAATTTGTAATAATTCTAGTATTTGTAGTTTTAGCCTTTAGGGTTAATATTCCGTATTCAATACGAGATAGTAAATGTTACTTCGTAATAAAATTTTGACCTAATTTTATCGATATTAATTAACATGTATAATCAAATACGTAAATGTATCACTAATTTTATATCAACAACCTAACACTAATCTCGATAAGTGAATGATTTTGTAAAGTTGATTGTTATATAAAGAAATTTCTTAACACAAGTAGGTTAAAGTTTTAAGTGACAATAAAAAGATCGAAGAAAGTAATGTGTAGTACTAGTGTTATATCTAATTCGTAATTATGTCAATTTTATTTTAAAAATAATTAAGATATTAATATCCAAAATTATGAGACCAAATTTGCATATTTTGAATTTAAAATTATGAGAAGAAATTTGCATATTTTGAATTTAAAATTATATAATGCACGAAATTTGCACATCTTAAATTAAAATTATATAATTTAAGTCTTTTTATCCTTTTAAATATCGTACCAAATCATAACAAGATAAACAAATTGTAACGAAAAAAACATTTACTACAATATCATTTTCCCAAAAATTTATCCTTTTAAATCTAGATATCAAAAAATTCTATATAAAAAAAAAAACCTATTATTTTCCTCATTTTTACAAGCAAAGAAAAAGAAAAGAAAATGTGGTTATGTGCTTGAAGAAATTTTATCAAACAACACTTGAAAAAGGTGCTAATTAATTTCAATAAAACATTTTTTTCTTGATTCTTTTTATGTACATTTGAATTAGTTATTTTAGTTTGCGATTGATAAAATGGTTATATGTGTTCTAGCGGTAGATACAAGACGATTCTATGTGTTTTCCACCGTAGATTCAAGACGATTTTATGTGTTCTAGAATATATTCAAAACAATCCTATATATTTGACTATAGATTCAAGATGATTTTATGTGTTCGAGGATAGATTCAAAATGATCTTACATGTTCGAGGATAGATTCAAAATGATCGCTTAAAATTCTTTTGAGGGATTTTGATTCTCCATAGAAATGATGATTTTTTTCTTCCTGTTAGTTATTTAATAAACTCTAACTATTAGATTTTATGAAAATGATAGATTTTTATTAAACTGTCCTAATTTTGTACTCAATCACAACATAACGTCCTTTTATTCCCTATAAGTCATTTTTATGATTTTTGAGTAATGAAAATATGTTTTTCTTCTTCTGATTTTTTTTTTAATCCCACAAAGAAGAATACTACTTATTGTTATTTCAATTTATTTATCTTATTTTATTTTAATTCATTTTTAAAAAATAGTAATTTTTTAAATAATTTTTAATTCAAAAATTTTATGACATTTAAAGTCACGAAATTTGCACATCTTGAATTTGAAATTATATGATTGCACAAAATCTGCACATCTTGAATTTAGAATTATATGATTTAAAAGTTATTTTTGCCCTTTTAAACATCGTACCAAATCAAAACAAGATAAAAAATTTCTAACGGGAAAACATTTATTACAATATCATTTTTTTCACAAAATTTATCCTTTTTATTTTGCTTCAATTCTTTTTCTACATCTGATTTGTCTATATTCACTAAATCTAGACATGAAAAACCCCTATATAAGGAGAAAAAAAAAACCCTATTATTTTTCCTCATTTTTACAAGCAAAGAAAAAAGAAAAGAAAAGAAAAGAAAAGAAAAGAAAAGGTGGCTGTCTTTTTGAAGAAATTTTACTAAACGACACTCAAAAAAGGTACTAATTAATTTCAATAAAATATTTTTTTCTTGATACTTTTTATGTACATTTGAATTAGTCATTTTACTTTGTGCTTGATAAAATGGTTATATGTGTTTTAGTGGTGATTCAAGACGATTCTATGTATTTCACTGTAGATTCAAGACGAGTTTATGTGTTTTAGGATAGCTTAAAAAAGATCCTATGTGTTTGACTATAGATTCAAGATGATTTTATATGTTCGAGGATGAATTCAAAATGATCTTACATGTTTGAGGATAGATTCAAAATGATCGCTTAAAATTCTTTCGAGGGTTTCTAATTCTCCATAGAAATGATAATTTTTCCCTCTCTATTAATTATTTGATAAACTCTAACTATTAAATTTTATGAAAACGATAAATTTTTATTAAATTGTCTAAATTTTATACTCAATCACAACTTAACTTCCTTTTATTCCATGTTAGTCAATTTTTATGATTTATGAGAAGATATTTTTCTTCTTCTATTTTTTAATCCCAAGAAAGAGAAAAGAAAAAACCTACCTAGGACAAAGGAGATAAAAAGGGGGAAAAGAGGAAAGGAAAATTTATTCATTTTACAATTTAATTATAGTACTAGTATTTCATCTACCTAGAAAATTACTATCTCAATTTTATTTCAAATCAATTAAAAAATTGATACACATAACTAATATGTATAATATATTTATAATTTATAACTTCTAATTTTATATTGATATTATTATTCTAATCCCGATATATTATAATATATTGAGAGTATAATAATTTTTTGATAAATTTTTAATTTAAGGTCACGAAATTTGCACATCTTGAATTTAAAATCTTATGCTGCACAAAATTTACATATCTTGAATTTAAAATTATATGATTTAAAAGCCTTTTAAATGTTGTACCAAATGAGAACAAGATAAATAAATTGTAAAAGGAAAAATATCTACTACAATATCATTTTCCCACAAAATTTATCCTTTTTATTTTGCTTTAATTTTTTCCTACATCTGAATTTGTCTATATTGACTAAATCTAGACATCAAAAAATCGTATATAAGAAAAAGAAAACTTATTATTTTCCTAATTTTTACAAGCAAAGAAAAACAAAAGAAAATGTGGTTGTCTTCTTGAAGAAATTTTATCAAACAATAGTTGAAAAAGGTAGTAATTAATTTCAATCAAACATTTTTTTTCTTGATTCTTTTTATGTACATTCGTGTTAGTCATTTTAATTTGTGATCGATGAAATAATTATATGTGTTTTAGCGGTAGATTCAAGACGATCCTACATGTTTTACTGTAAATTCAAGATGGTTTTATGTGTTCTAGGATAGTTTCAAAACCATCCTATGTGTTTGACTGTAGATTCAATATGATTTTATGTGTTCAAGGATAAATTTAAAATGATCTTACATATTCGAGTATAGATTCAGAATGGTCGCTTAAATTTTTTTTAGGGTTTCTGATTTTCTATAGAAATAATAGTTTTTCCCTCACTGTAGATTATTTAATAAACTCTAACTATCAGATTTTATGAAAGCGATAATTTTTTGTTAAATTGTCTAAATTTTATACTCAATCACAACATAACTTCCTTGTATTCCATGTTAGTCAATTTTTATGATTTATGAGAAGATATTTTTCTTCTTCGATTTTTTAATCCAACGAAAAGGGCAAAAAACTTTTTTTTTTTTTTAAAAAACTACCTAGGATAAAGGAGATAAAAAGGGGAAAAAAAAGGAAAGGGATAATTTATTCATTTACAATTTAATTTATAGTATTAGTATTTCATCTACCTAAAAAAAATACTATCCCAATTTTATCTCAAATCAATTAAAAATTTGATACACATAACTAATACATATAATATATTTATAATTTTAAATTTTATATCAAAATTATTATCCTAATCCCTATAACCAAATCATCACATATAAAACTATTTTCCAATTTGATTGATCCAAATTCCATCATTCTCATTTAATATGAATAATTTCTTTATACATTCTTCTATTATTTTCTATGGTATGTAAATGTTAGGGTTCATTAATACTTAGATAATTAGATAATATGACTACTACTTATTATTATGTCAATTTATTTATCTTATTTTATTTAAGTTCATTTTAAAATAAATATTTTTTTATAACTTTTTAATTCAAAAATTTCATTGACATTTAATACACTAAATTTGCACATTTTGAATTTAAAATTCTATGATTCACAAAATTTGCACATCTTAAATTTAAAATTATTATTTAAAAGTCATTTTTACCCTTTTAAACGCCCTATCAAATCAGATCAAGATAAACAAATTATAAGGAAAAAAACATTTACTACAAATCATTTTCCCATAAAATTTATCCCTTTTATTTTGCTTTAGTTTTTTTTCTATATTTAATTTGTCTAGATTCACTAAATCTAGACATCAAAAAATCATATTAAGAAAAAAAAAACCCTATTATTTTCCTTATTTTTACAAGCAAAGAAAAAAGAAAAGAAAAGGTGGCTGTCTGTTTGAAGAAATTTTATCAAACAACACTTGGAAAAGGTACTAATTAATTTCAATAAAAATTATTATAGATTGAAACTTTTTTTTCTCTTGATTCTTATCATGTACACTCGAATTAGTCATTTTAGTTTGTGATCGATAAAATGGTTATATGTATTCTAGCGGTATATTCAAGACGATTCCATGTGATTCTCTATAGATCCAAGATGATTTTTATATGTTCGAGGATAGATTGAAAACGATTCTATGTGTTTGATTGGAGGTTTAAGTTGATTTTATGTGTTCGAGAACAGATTCAAAATCCTATGTGGTTGACCGTAGATTCAAGATGATTTTATGTGTTTGAGGATATATTCAAAATGATTTTACATGTTTGAGTATAAATTCAAAATAACCGGTTTAATTTTTTTCGAGGGTTTCTGATTCTCCATAAAAATGATTTTTTTCTTTTCTATCGATTATTTAATAAACTCTAACTATTAGATTTTATGAAAGCGATAAATTTTTGTTAAACTGTCTAAATTTTATACCCAGTCACAACATAACTTCCTTTTATTCCTAAGTCATTTTTATGATTTATGAGTAATGGGGAAGTGTTTTTCTTCTTCTTTTTTTTCTTAAATCCCACGAAGAAGGAAAAAAACTTTTTTCCAAAAAAAAGAAAAAAAATTTACCCTAGGATAAATGCGATAAAAAGGGGGGAAAAGAGGGAAAGGATAATTTATTATGAGATAAAAAGGGGGGGGAAAGAGGGAAAGGATAGTTTATTCATTTACAATTTAATTTATAGTACTAGTATTTCATCTACCTAGAAAATTATTATTTCAAAATCAATTAAAAAATTAATAATCAAATTTTTAGACTAGAGTCATGAAATTTAACTCTCTTTTAATCTTTTCAGAATTAGACCATAAAATTACCTTGAGTTTGTAATAATTCTAGGATTTGTAGTTTTAGCCTTTTAGGGTTAATATTCCGCATTCAATATGAGATAGTAAATATTATTTCATAATAAGATTTTGAATTAATTTTATCGATACTACTTAATACTAGCTTCTAAATTATTCAACTTCTATAATAATTTTAGAATTATTATCTCGAATTTAACATAAGATTGAAAATAGGAGTAATAGAGATGATGATTGTCTGTTGATTGAGCACCATCCGTCTCTCACTTGTGCTAAGGGATTTGATACCATTTCTCGACCCTTCAAACCCTAATTTCTTTTGGTAAAATAATAGATTCGAGATTTTATTGATATTAGCTGATACACATAATTAATACGTATAATATATTTATAATTTCAAAATTATTATCCTGATCCCAATAACGAAATTACCACATATAAAACTATTTTTCAATTTGATTAATCAAACGGTGGTTAAGACATAAGGGGATGGACCAAACAATTTTTTTTTCATCTTTCTCATTTTATAAATATTTTTTTATGTATTCTTCTACAATTTTCTACAATATTTTAAAAAAATTTAGGGTTCTTTGCTATTAAGATTATCAGTACTATACTTCCTTATTATATACTATTTCATTTTCCAGACAAAATTAATCCTCTTTTTCTTTGTTAGTTTAATTTGTTTTCTCCATGAATGTTTTGTGCAAATTCACAGAAACCTTAAACATCAAAAACCCCTTTAAACACACCTGTCAACTCCATTTTTTTGAGCTGTCAAAATACCAGGTGATTGATTCCTGTTCATAATAATCTGAGACTGTGGGGGTCTTGTTTTACTCATTTTTTCACCATTGATGACTATTCAAGAAAAGGGAGAAAGAAGAAAAAGAACATTAGAAAATGAAAAGGTGGTGGTGGGCTTGATGGAATTTTATAAAACATCAATTGAAGAGGTAAATAATTCTAATAAAAAGAACCCCTTTTCTGTTTTTGTGTATATGTGTAGTCATTTGTTGATTAATGTATGTTGTTCTTGAAAACCCCAGGAACAAGTTGTAATCTTGTTGTGTTAATGGAACTTAGGTTGTATAGATTGTGTTACTCTATTTGTCCTGTTTTTTATAGTCATTTCTTGATTAATTGATTGGTTCTGCTTGAAAAAACCAGTAAGGTACAATCTTTGGAGTTGATGGAAACATGGTGGAGGTTTAGTGATGAAATTCATGTTTTTAAAGGAAGTGGGGGGAATGGTGGTGTTGAAGGGGGTAAGAATAGGATCAAGAATTTGTTTGATCAAGTTCTAGAGGTTTTTCTCAGTGAGATATCTAAGAAAAAAGGTTTGAGGACTCTTCCAGTTTTGACTGGTTGTGGGAAGCCTCTAGATTTGTTTAAACTCTACTGGACTGTGAGGGAAAAAGGTGGTTATGCCCTGGTTTCGCGCAACGAATTGTGGGGTTATGTTGCAGAGAATTGCGGGTTGGATACTGGGTTTGTTGCCTTTATGAAGTTGGTTTATGTTAGGTATTTGAGTGAGTTTGATCGTTGGCTACAACAGCTGCTAAAAGATGGAAACTTGGTGGAAGGAGAGGGTGGTGTTATTCGGAAACTTGATTTGTTGTCGAAGGAGTTGGAGACAATGTTTAGTAATTTGTTTCCTTTGAAAAATGGTTGCAGGGAAGAGGTTGATTTTGAAATGTTTACTGCTGAAAGTGTTAATGAAACTAATGACTACACAGAGCACAGAAGTTGCACTGCTGCACACAGGAAGCACGGCCTCCACACTGGTGGTAAAAGATCCGTTTCTAAGATTGCCAGTGACACCATCTTTTTAGTATCTACTGAAGGGATTGTTGAGGAAATCCTTTATCGACCACCTGCCAAATCAAGCAGACAAAATGACAATGACGACAAATTATTTGGTAAAAATAATTCGACAGCTACCAGAAAGGTGATTCAGGGGGCCGTTGCTAAGAAGACTGGCGTGGCAGAAAAAGTGAACAATGAAAAAGAAAACCTTTCTGCTCGAAATGGTTATGATACTCATGCGGCTTTGCGAAAGAATGTTATTGAGGACGTAACTGTTTCTCGCAAGAGAAAAAGAGACTCTCCATGCTTCTCTGATATGTTGAACTGGATTAAGTACGTGGCAAAACATTCTAATGATCCTGCGATTGGAAAAGTTCCTAACTCTTTGAAGTGGAAAGGTCAGACAGGCAAGTGGGTCTGGTTCCAGGCCTTAGCGATTAGGGAAGCACGGCTAAGGAAAAACCATATTGATACAGGTGCAGATGAAGCTGACCCTCAGGTATTATTTACGTCATCCTTATTCAATCTAATTGGTGGCTATGTTTTTTCACTATTGCTTTATCTTCAATAATTTCTTGTAGCACTGGCAAATTGCTTCTTACATGCTAGGGACCTGTAAATATCATTCTCTCTAATATTTTTTTTCTCGGAAGTAACTAAATGAGGATCACATCTATGGCTTAATTTACTTGTGGTGGACTAATTCCTTGAATTGGTGTTACATAATATTCTACACATGTTCTTTCCGGACTGGCTAGGCACACGAATGTGGCCACCAGAAGTGGAAAAAACAAAATCTTTGGTTGAGTTAGATCCTATTGGAGGACTAGATAGGCGTTGTACCCTTACTAACCATTCACTTGCCCCAAATTAGCTAAGTTGCTCAGACTCGGGTTTAGGTGTCCGATACGGGTGCGGATCTAGATGGGGGGTATGGATATGGGTGCAGGGATTCTGCTAAACGTAATTACTTTCTAAAAATAGTTATAAAACCTAAATCATGAAAAAGAGCGACAGAAATTGCTATATACAAGTTATTCGGTTTTCTTCAAGTTCTCCTTAGCTTTTGTTTTTATTACAAAAAATCTGTCCAGACTTTACCTGTAGGTTTTGGTCAAAGTACCCAAAATCAGTTAACCAAATGGCTACTGATCCCACACCCATCTCCAAATGTGAGGAGTCCGAGCAACTTAGCAAATTAGGCCAAAATGGTAAAGGGGTTCATAGTTCATCGTTTCTCATAACAAATTTACTGAAAATGACATTTAACTTGGCATGCTCCCTTCTTTTAGAATTTCCCTCCTCCTGTTTCCCGATTCTCTCGCTCTTCATTTCTAAGAAATAGTTTCTCCTTTCTTTTTTTCAATTTGCTTCTTTTGTTATTTGGGTAGGAAGGTGCTTTGTTAACAGAGTATTTAGCTTATGATTTTTGAATCAAATTACTACTTTATCGGGCTCTTTTAAACCAAATTTTTTATTTTCGTTTTTTTTATCAAGTAGTTGCAATTAACTTTCACGTGATTAAATTTAAATATTATCTAATGGATTAAAATGGAAAACTTTCTAATCCCGATCCATGTTGTAACATAATTTTATATCCATTCAATTTGTTTTTCCAAATTAATCCCTTGCATACAGAAAAATAATTACTACTATTTTGGTGAACACTTTCAGTTTGTCGTCCTCATGTTTGATGTGCGTAGTTGTGTAATATCGGACCAGCAGTTCATTCATAACACTCATCTGACTTAAGTTAGCCATCCGTGCTTGAGGACTGTCTTTTGTCAATGATCATTTAGACACGAATATTTGCGTGCATGTATATTAGTGACCCCCCTTACACACACAGAGAGAGTTTCTTGCCACAGCTTTAGAGCTAATACAGAAGTTTTATAAACCTTTTTTTGCCTGATAAATTTATAAAAACGGGATATGCATTATAGACGTTAGGTACCCCACATTGGTATTAAATCTGGACTCATCCTTGTTTTGGTTTATCCGATATTATGGCCCTCATGTCATATTGTTCACGCACCATCTAGTCATGGCATGTGGAGGGGTTTTAAGTGTTCCTCGTTGGTTGAAGGAATGGGTTGTTGAGCTAGTTTTAGTTTTTGGATTGAGTTAAACCTGAGGTCCATTTTCTCAAGATAGTCGCATATCACTGCCTTGTTCAGACGATGTTCAGCTATTTTCCAATTTTCCTGACTGTGTTATGCTTCTTTCTTTTCAAACATATAGTATAAGGCTCTCCACTATGGCAGAGTTAAACTTCTGCTACTGCTGATACATACACCACCTAAATCTTAATGTGAGACGAACTGTATGATTTGTTTTGTCAAACGGTTTTTCCTGCTTGTCTGAAATTTGATCTTGTACAATGTGTCTTTATATAACTTCTTATTGAGAGCAATTTGTCGTCCATTTTGTCATGATAGAACCAACAGAAGAAGCAGAGGATGCATCCATCCATGTATGAAGCAGAAAAACTTAACAATCAACCTGCAGAAAAATTAAGATTCAGCAAAAGGATCCCTACTTTACGAAAACACATTCTTTGTCGAGGTTGCAGCTCGTGTTCAACCTCTCGAAACAAAGTTGAAACTCGTCAGAAGAAAGAAGATGATACTGCGCCAGATCTTAAAAGTGTTGAGGTATCAGTAACAGAAAAAACTGAAGATTCCGATGATCAGGAAATGTACTCTGAAGGTCCCAAGGAACGTGAGAAGCGAGCTGAAGTCCCTGAATGGACTGGTGTGATTTCTGAGAGCGATTCCAAGTGGCTAGGCACACGAATGTGGCCACCAGAAGTGGAAAAAACAAAATCTTTGGTTGAGTTAGATCCTATTGGAAAGGGAAGACAAAGTTCATGTGGTTGTCCATTTCCGCGAACTACTGAATGCAACAGGTTCCATATTGCAGAGAAGAGGTTTAAGTTGAAGCTTGAGCTTGGTGCTTTGTTCTTCCAGTGGAGGTTTGACAACATGGGGGAGGAAGTTTCTCTTTCATGGACAGCTAAGGAGGAACAAAGGTTCAAAGCTGCGATAAAGCCAAGTAATCCAAAGAGAAAAAGATTGTGGGATAACTATGAGACCATTATCCCATCCAGGACTCGGAATATGTTGGTTAGCTATTACTTCAATGTATTCCTTATCAAGTGTCGGAGCTATCAAAACCGGGTTACTCCAAGAGACATCGATAGCGATGATGATGAGAAAGAGTTTGGACGTGTTGGCGGCAATTTTGGTGACATTGCAGTTCATGTACCATCGTCCAGGCCTTTACTGAACTGCAGCCAGAATAAGGTATGCACTGATCTGGAGTGACATGTCATGAACTTTGCAGCTGCTCGAACGCGGCAGGCGGTTATTACAACTTTGCTTGACAATTTTGATAGAGTGCAGCTGATGGTAAGTTGGATAATATTGGTGGTGATTTGGTATTGAAGGTCTCATCTGGTTGATCTTGTTCTGTAGAGAGATTTCTAGACTATTGGCAAGTAGTGCATTATCATAGTTTAAACAAGTTTCATACAAGGATTTAAAGTTTTCTTTAGTGTTATTTGAAGTGGAATGTGCTGTTTAGACCAGATCTGTTTTGGTCTTTGTAGCACATATGATAGGTTAAAATGAAAAAATGTTGCTTGAGACAATTTACTTGTGTCCTACGCCCGTCTGTTTTTTCTTGATATTTTTGAGATAAGGGTTTTTCGGAAACAATCTCTCTATCTCTATGAGATAGTGGTAAGGTCTATCGTATATTTTACCCTCCCTAGACCCCATTGTGGGATGACACTGGGTGTTGTTGTTTGTAGTTTTGATTTTTTTGAGATGAGGGTCTTTCGGAAACAACCTCTCTATCTCTATGAGGTAGTAGTAAGGTTTGTCTATATTTTACCCTCCCCAGATTCCACTTGTAGGATTTCATGTTATTATTGTTATTTTCATCGTAGTTTTTATTCTTGCATTCTTAAATACGATTTTTCTTACTTCGAGGGTTTATCGGAAATAACATATCTATCTTCACAAAGGTAGAGGTAAGATTTTCGTACATTTCTCCTCTTCATACTACACTTGTGGAATCACACTGATATGTTATTGATGAAAGCGTGTCATCAATAATTATTTTCAAAATCAATTTTTATATTATTTTGACTTCAAAAATCATACTCTATATTAGGATTTTTAGATTTAGATTTATGTTTTTTATTTGTCAGGGGCCATTTTTAAAAAAATACATAATTGAGTTTGATTACTTTGAGGCACAAGTTTTTTAAAAACTTTTTAAGTGACCTAATTGAACAAAATGGAAATCTTAGTAGCTCAGTTGGTTGGCTATTTGAATTTTCACCTTGTTCGTGAGAGTTCGATTCCCACATTGTAATCGCCCTTCCAGTTTTTCCTTCTTCTACCTCCAATTTTTTTCTTTTTAAAAGAAGACCTAATTGAACTACCTCCAATTTTTTTCTTTTTAAAAGAAGACCTAATTGAACAAAGTAAATGTATTACACTTCATGTATGAAATAGCTATAAGAATATATCCCGTGAAATTTTTGAATAAAGCCTGAAGAAGATAGAATATACTCGCAAATCTTATTTTTATCTTTGTGAGATTAAAGGTTAATTTCCTACAAACCTCTCGACTTCTCTTATGTATGAAACATGACATACTTTTTTTTTCTTTTTTTTTTTTCTTTTTAAATTTTATCAAACTTGATCATTTTGACCAAACAGATTTTATAGGATAACGATATTGATGTTCCGCTATAATTCTAGTAATTATTTTAATTGACCAGCTCAAAACACGAGGATTTTTGTTTTCTTATAAACATGCTTCACACGTGAAGGAAAAGTTAAGGGACACGTACCTAGAGGATTGAATCGGATTTAGATAAATTGAATATGAATTGAACTAAAATGGATTCGATCATAATTCATTCATATAAAATATGAGTAAATATGAATTTGGTCAAATATGATTTGGGTAAAAATGGTTTCAACTTACTTTATTCTCTTGAAGCCAAAAAAAATTAAATCAAAGCTAGATTGTTAATGCCCACTTTCTATCACCCCAACGCTACTCCCAAATAATTATTTTTCATAAAAAAATTTAAATTTTTTCTACTTTCATACGCTATCACCCACCACTCTCACTCCGCCCCCAACCCTCATCCCCACCCTACCCGCGCCTCTATCACACATAATTTTTAAATTAGAAAATATCAATAAAAATTTACCCACTACCCACCTCTCATCTCTCCCATACACCACACTCTATCCTAATTAAAACAAAATCATCTCCACGACCTACCAAACTCCCTACGTCCAAATACTTTTTTTAAAAAATCAAAAACGAAATTTAAATTTTTTCACCATCCCACCGCACCCTTCATTTCCATCATAACCCCGCCCTTCCCTCAAAGTAAATAAATAAATAAAAGAAAGATAAAAAAATGTTAAAATTTTCACCCTACCCCACCCCCACTCCCAAATTTTTTCTAAAGAAAAATTTAAAAAATAAAAAAAAAGTTAATTTTTTTAACCTCCATTCCCGCTCCCAAATATTTTTCTAATGAAAAATAAAAAGAAATAATTTTTTTCTCCCTACTCCCACCTCCCAACATCAATTTTTTACAAAGTAAAATTCAATTTAAAAAAAAAAATTCATCCCATCTCCCCACTTCCATCATAACCTCCACCGGACGTCTCCTGCTGCCGCCAGGCCACCTGAGTCTCTTCCCGGACTCATTGCAGATCCACTCGTATGATTTTTTGAGAATGTTGCGCCGGAGCCTCCTAAACCACCAGAATTCGTGGGCTAACACCCAAAGAAAACTGTCGAAATCGTCTGTTCCTTGTTTCTTGGCCCATAAAATCCCACCAGGTGTCCCCCGTCGCTGCAGGGCCATCTGGGCCTCTTCCCCGGCTCATTTCGAACCCACTCGTATGATTTTTTGAGAATGTTACGCCGGAGACCCCTGCAGCGCTAGAATTCATAGACTAACACCCACAGAAAACTACCGAAATCTCATGTTTCCTGTTCCTTGGCCCATAAAATCTCACAAGGCGTCCCCCACCGTCGTCGAGCCACCTGGGTTTCTTCATGGTCTCATTGCGGAGCCACTCGTATGATTTTTCGGGACTGTTGCAGCGGAGCCCCCTGCAACGCCAGAATCTGTTAACACCCACAAAAAACTACTGGAATCGTCTATTTCCTATTCCTTGGCAAATAAAATTCCACCAGGCGTCCCCCACCGCCACCGGGACACCTGGGCCTCTTCCCGGGCTCGTTGCGGACCTACTTGTATGATTTTTTAGGAATGTTGCGCCGGAGGCCCCCTAAAACGCATGAATCCGTGGGCTAACACCCACAGAAAATAACCAAAATTGCTCGTTTCCTGTTTCTTGGCCCCTAAAATCCTATTAGGCATTCCCCGCTGCCACCGGGCCACTTAGGCCTCTTCTTGGACTCGTTGTGGACCCACTTGTATGATTTTTCAGGAATATTGCGTCGGAGCCTCCTGCAGCGCCAGAATCCTTGGGCCAACACCTACATAAAACTGCTGAAATCGCTTGTTTCTTGTTTCTTGGCCCATAAAATCCTATCAGGCATCCCCCACCAGTGTCGGCCACTTGGATCTCTTCCCGGGCTCATTCCGCACCCAATATGATTTCTCGAGAATGTTATACCGGAGCCCCTGTAGCGTAAGAATCTGTGGGCTAACACCTACATAAAATTGTCGAAATCGCTTATTTCCTATTTCTTGGCCCATAAAATCTCACCAGGCGTCCCCTGTCGTTGCCAGGCCACCTAGGCCTCTTCCCGAACTCGTTGCGGACCCACTTATATGATTTTTTGAAAATGTTACGCGGGATCCCCCTACAGTGCCAAAATCTGTGGGCTAACACCCATAGAAAAGTGCCTAAATCGCCTATTTACTGTTCTTTGGCGCATAAAATCCTACAAGGCGTCCCCCGCCGTCGCCGGGCAACCTGGGCCTCTTCCCGGGCTTATTGCAGATCCACTCGTATAAATTTTTGATAATATTCCGCCAGAGCTCCCTGCAGCGTCAGAATTCGTTAGTTAACACCCACAGAAAACTGTCGAAATCGTCTGTTTCATGTTCCTTGGCCTATAAAATTCTACCAGAAATCCTTCGCCACCGTCGGGCCACCTAGGCCTCTTCATGGACTCGTTACGGACCCACTCGTATGCTTTTTAGGAATGTTGCGCGGTAGCCGCCTACAACATCAGAATCTGTGGGTGTTTGAAATCGCATGTTTTCTCTTCCTTGGCCCATAAAAACCATCAGACGTCCCTGCCGCCGCCGGATCACCTGGGCCTCTTTCCTTGCTCATTGCGAACCCACTCGTATGATTTATCAAGAATGTTGCACGGGAGCCCCCTGAAGCGCCAGAATCCGTGGGTTAACACCTACAAAAACTATTGAAATCGTTTGTTTCCTGTTTCTTGGCCCATAAAATTCCACAGGTGTCCCCCCCCCCCCCCGCCACCGAGTCACCTAGGCCTCTTCATGAGCTCATTGCAGACCCATGCGTATGATTTTCGGGAATGTTACGCCAAAGCCCCCTTCAGCGCCAGAATCCGTGGGTATTTGTCGAAATCGCTTGTTTTCTCTTCCTTGGCGCATAAAATCCTACAAGGCGTCCCCCACTGCCGGTGGGCCATCTGGGCCTCTTCCCCGGCTCGTTACGGACCCACTCGTATGGATTTTCGGGAATGTTTCGTAGGAGCCCCCCTGCCGCTCCAGAATCCGTGGGCTAACATCCACAAAAAACTGTCGACATCGCATGTTTCCTATTCCTTGGTCCATAAAATTCTACCAGGCGTCCCTCCCCGCCGCCGCCGGGCCACCTGGGCCTCTTCCCTGGCTCGTTGCGGACCCACTCGTATGATTTTTTGAGAATATTACGCTGGAGCCCCCTGCAGCGCCAGAATCTATGGGCTAACACCCACAGAAAACTGCCGAAATCGTCAATTTCCTGTTCCTTGGCCCATAAAATCTTACCAGGTGTCCCCCACCACCGTTGAGCCACCTGGGCCTCTTGTCGAGCTCGTTGCGGATCAACTTGTATGATTTATCGGGAATGTTGCGTTGGTGCCCCCTGCAGCGCCATAATTCGTGGGCTAACACCCACCGAAAACTGCCAAAATCGTCTGTTTCCTGTTCGTTGGCCCATAAAATCCAACCAGGCATCCCTGCCACCGCCGAGCTACTTGGGCCTCTTCCCCGGCTCGTTGCAGACCCACTCGTATGATTTTTTGAGAATGTTGTGCCGAAGCCCCCTGCAGCGCCAGAATCCGTGGGAAAACACCTAGAGAAAACTGTCGAAATCGCCTGTTTCCTGTTCCTTGGCCCATAAAATCCTACTAGGCTATATATATATATATATAATAAAAGTTCGATTCTTCGATGTACCAAAATTTTGAACCCCTACACCGAACATCGACATCGAATTCCCCCCCCCAACACATTTCCACCCTACCCTCATCCCCTTACTCCCACTCTTGCCTCCACATTTTTAAGAAAAATAAAAAAAATGCATGCACAAAAAAAAAATTATGCAATTAAGAATTTTTTATTATGAGGTAGGGATCTATGGGTCTATATAGGTACTCATATTTTACCTATTTTGATCATATTTATATGAATTTTTAAATAGACAAACTCATATTAACCCACTTACAAAATATAAGTGATCCATTAAAATAAATATGAGTAAAATAAATTCCTTTACCTTATATGAATTAAAATTGTCACCTATGCACATACCATTCAACCACCTTGTTTATTAATATGATTGAAAGATATCGAATGTATATATTATATATGTAATAACAATCATAAATAATTATAATAGATTTAGTATAATTTCACAAGTAAATTTTAGAAAAAATGGTGCGCACACAATTTTACCTTTACCTGATGAAGATAGAGAGATTTTCGAAATATGTTTTGTCTAAATATATATACACAACCTATGCATTCTTTTCTTTTTTTTTAAAACATATTTTGAAACTAGTTGGCTGAAATATCTAAAACCAACAAAGACAAATATAAACGAAGAGAGTATTATAATAGACTTGATATAATATGTTAAAAATAAACTTAGTCATTATCAAAAGTAACTAAATTCATCTCCATATCACTACCAAAAAAAAAATTTATGACAAGGGAGACCCATAAACCCTCTGATTGTGCACAGGGTAAACCCTCACTCCTATACAATAGCTCGCAAACCACAGAGGTGAGGTAACCTGCACTAAGCAAGCTCAGTGTGACGAGTTCGACCCAGAAGGCAAACCCCTTGCTTTCGGCTGGCAAGGGTTTTTGAAGTCTCGACCTCCAACATGGAAGTCTCAAGTCCAAACTACTAGGCTACCCCCGAAGGGTATATCACTACCAAAAGTGATCAGAGTGTAATGTAAAAGTTCAGGATTTGTCTGCATAGACAAATATCCACCAAATAATAACTAGCAATACCAAAAGCAATGCATTGTTTCACAAACACAAATTTGTCTCAAGTTTGATATAAAACTCGAAGAGACACAAATCAATTATGTGTCTCTACAAACAGCATATAAAATTTGAGTTTATATGAATGCTAGAGTTGGTATACCCGCATTACAATTACATCCTCTTGACGATAAAGAATAGGTAAACTTTATTGCCATGGCTCAACGTACTTCTCCAAGATCACTCGTTATATTGGCGATCTCGCCCAAAATGAAGAGAAGGAGAGGAAATTTGATGCAATAATGTACCACTGATATACCTGAATGAAAGATTCTTTTCTTGTTCACCAAAATAATGACCTGGTGAATTGGCAAACACCTCAAGTTTAGATCAATCTGAATACAAGAGTGAACAAATTCGAAAGGAATGAAAATATCCAAGTGATATATTTACCACACACCTTAAACAATATAGCAGTCGTCATCCAGATGAAAAAAAAATTCAGATAGATATGTTATTCCTCTTCGGGTTGGAATTCAAGATCTAATTTCCTCTTCAAATGTGATCTGTCAGCGCTGCGGGTGAAAAAAAGTTGAGGAGATTTACAATGTTAGCCACCAAAGTAGTAAAAGGTCCATATAAAATGACTGAATAGTAACTTCATTCGTATCAAAGTTCTTGATAATTGTTGGTGGTATCAGTATTAGCATTCATATATACTCGTTGCCTGGCGTAGAATCTCAAGAGCAATCTTAGTACTGGTACCACACACCAGATATTACTTGATAAAATAATCCACCAAAATAACATCTGTTTTACTTTTCCATTTTTCTGGAAACAAGCTTGATATTACTTGATAAAATAATCCACCAAAATAACATCTGTTTTACTTCTCCATTTTTCTGGAAACAAGCTTATACCTTGGGAGCTACAGCAAATTGACCACTAGATGAACATCTCCCCCCCCACCCCCCCACCCCCCGCAATTTGTTCCTCTTATTGCCTGCATATGTGGTTTCAATAACACAAGTCCCATTTTTTGCGATCAAGAACCTTGCAATGTATACAAACTAAAAACCAAGACGTGCATATGGTATCTTCCTGCACAAGTTGGGTATATCAAGAAAGTCGATTACAAGGCCAAAACAATACTGCTTCTATTGATCTTCTGTCTACTGAATTAACAATTTTGCAATGCACTAAAAAACAAAAGAAAGTAAATTTTGAAGTGAAAATGTTCAAACTCTTGATAGAACAGCTTGCACATTAATAAAAATATACATCCCAGACTTATTTCCCTTCATAAATTCTATCACAAACGGCTGGGAAAAATTGCGACAGTTCCTAGTCAGAACGAACTTAACAGTAAAATAGACAAAAACAGCAATTTTATTCATCTAACAACAATGGTATATTATCAATCAAGAACAACACATGTAGCCATGGTTAGTAAAAGCTATTGCAAGCGTATCAGCTAATACCTGTTAATGGTTGGTCGAGTAGGTGGTTTCGTCCCAAAGACTGAGAAATCCAGTGACATGGGTACTTGTTCACTCCTCTCACCAGCAGCTTGTCGGATCTCATTTCCATGGTCATCCATCTTATCTGGATGCACATTTGCCTCAAATCCTTCATGATGAGGCATCACTCTTCTTGACTTTCTTAGCGGAGACAATACCGCAGGACCATCATGTGGATTGAGATCTGACACCTTAGGATTTGCAGGCTCTCGCTTAGGAGGAGGTCTTGGAAGCAGAGCTGGTTCCGTAGGTAGAGGTCCTGATGAGAAGTACCTAAAGAAAGGAAAAGTTCAGTACTCACATCAACCGCAAGTGTGCAAACTAAACAAGATGAAGAACAAACATACCGATGCTCCAATGCTTGCTGTGCCGAGATCCTAGCTTTTGGGTCGTATGTAAACATCTTTGACAGAAGATCCAGGCAATCATCACTAGCCATTGGAAACAGTGTTTTGAATGGCTGTCCAGGGACATATTGGTATTCAACATAATCCGGCAAGTAGACCATATCATGCCACTGTGAAGGCTTTGGGGTCCCAAAGGCTGCAAAAATCTTCCCTAGCTGATCAATATCACTGTTTCCCTAATAGTCACAGATTTCAAAACAAATTATTGGCTAAAGTAACAACAGGCAGATAGGAGTAGTAAACCTAGCACATAAAGTGTAACAGAAGCTCAAACAGTTATTAAAGAACATCATAAGACGCATTCAAAAAGAGTATCTCTTCCCTGAAAGTGAAGAAAGTTAAATAACAGAGGATATATTATTGAAACAACTAGGACTGCATGGGCTCAGAGGTTAAAGTGAAAAACTCTTCCAGGAAAGAGCACCTCCTACATAAACACTATAAAAAGATCAAGTATAACCTGATAGCTTGAGTCGTGGAAACTAGTGATAGCTCCACCCAGTTTCACATCAAAGGACAAGGATAACTTGCGAGAAGTATATCATGAGTCATGACATAGACATTCACCTGCAAAAATGGTCGCCGCAGGAGGAGCTCAGCAAAGATACATGCAGCAGCCCAAACATCTACGCCAGGTCCATACTGCCTCGCTCCAAACAATAACTCTGGTGCTCTGTACCACCGGGCAAAAACCTAAAAGTATCCAACCAGATTAAAATGTAAATGTTGTTTACACTATTTACAACAGTAAACGAAGTAGAGAGAGCATTACATGAAAATGGAAAATATGATTTATGAACTCTCCCATATAAAATAATAAATAAAGAAAGAACAAAGAAACAGGATTCTACAGTTATATCTGCACTATTTTGACAACATCCTGCTCAAATTTGTACACAGACCACAGGACAACAATTCCTAATTCTTTAAAAACAAGGTCATACCATCAATAATTTGCATGTATTTTCATTGTGGAATGAAATGTATAGACCAAATAAATAAATAAATACATACAAATATCCACGAACAACAGTTATTAAGATAAGAATTGAAATCGTGTACTGTTCAACACTAGCTCTATAGAAAGATAGGAGTAACTTTGTCAATTGTTATCATCACAAATATAGAAAGGTGCAGCATTGGATCACATTTCGTTTTTAAAAAAAAATAAATTTGTTGAATTGGACATTTGATAAAAGAATGACCACCCTTATTCGGTAAATTACGCATCCTCTAAAGAAAGTCTAAATTTCAAAAACAGATACCTCCATATTTATTTGATTAGACCAGAGGGAGAAACTGATAACTCCACTTCCATAAGAAATAAAAGGTAATTTAGTATGTGGCTCATCCCAGGTTATTAGGTAAGGAGCAGTCAAACCAACTAACTACCCCCCCCCACCCGAGAAGATGATGGATCATTAATACCCATTAGGAGAACCATAATTCGAAGCCAAAAAAGAGGGGGGG
>DF357604.1:69743-85107 GCA_000787875.1 Solanum virginianum
TTCAGTTATTCAGACTGGAAGACACCATGGTACCTCTTCCTGGTTAGATTGCGTCAGCTCATCCATCACCAAGGCAAACAAGAAAGGACTTAACACAGATCCTTGATGGAGTCCCATCTCAATAGGAAAATACTCTGAGTCTCCTCCCGTCGTTCTTACCCGAGTTTCAGCTCCATCATACATGTCCTTAATCGCCCTGATATATGCCATTGGGACACCTTTTGCCTCTAGACACCTCCAAAAGACATCCCTTGGACTTTGTCGTATGCCTTCTCGAGATCAATGAACACCATATGAAGGTCCTTCTTTCTTTCCCTATATTTCTTCACTAACCTCCTAACAAGATGAATTGCTTCAGTAGACGACCACCCCGACATGAATCCAAACTGATTCTCCGAAATAGATACTACTCTTCGCACCCTCATAATTAATATTCGCTCCGTCTCACTTTGTTTGTCTGCATTTTACTTGGCATAGACTTTAAGAAAGTAAAGAAGTCGGTCTTAAACTAAAGATATATAGAATGTACCAACGTGTCCTCTAATCTTGGGGTCTTAAACATACCACGTGGAAAATTGAAATTAAAGAATTGCCAATAAAAGGAAAGAGGCAGTCCTTTTTAAACGGACTAAAACAAAGGTAGGACAAACAAATTGAAACAAAGGGAGTGATGAATACTATGCATGCAGGACTTGCTTACTTTAAAGGATTCTTGTATTTAAGTAGTCGTCCTGTATTATTCACAGATTCTTATCTCACGTTCAGCCTGCATATAATAATACGTAATGATAACTTTGAAGCTGTGGCAGATTTTCATCAATATTAGGGGTATAAACTGGACTATGCCTAGGAACATAAAGGAGGCTTTAGCTTGCTGGAACAGAGATGGGGAACCAGTCAGGGCATAAAGAGAGATGGAAGATTGTCCCAGCCTGCATTTGGTGGACAGTTTGGCTAGAAAGGAACCAAAGGTGTTTTGAAAACAAGAGCAACTCTTTTGAGAAGATGAAGATGAATTATATGGTTCTGTTTTATTTTTGGTGGAAGCATGTATATCCTCAAGAAGAAGATCTCTCTAGTATTTTTTATTATTTGTGAGATTATAGGAGGATAGTTCTACATTCCTGTAAGTTTTTGCAAGTATTACTGGAATACTTCCTGGAGTATTCCTTTGTTGATAATACAAGTTACTATTTCTCAAAAAAAAAACTTTGAACCTGTGATTATACCTCCAAGGCCTTTCACTCGTAGTCAAGCCAAAGAGCTACATGCATTAGGACTACCTATGATCAAGTGGGAAGCATCAAAGGACTGTTTAGAGATGTCCACATCATACTACACCATGCTTAAGTGGATGGAGTGCTAGAATTAGAGCTTGGAAGTGAAGAAGAAAAAGAACAAGCTGAAACAAACTGTGGACCAAATTGACTCCATAATTCAAACTGTGGAGCAGGGAAGATTTGGAGCTGCTGGTAATCAAGAGGCA
This sequence comes from Solanum virginianum, assembly GCA_000787875.1. Classification (NCBI taxonomy): domain Eukaryota; kingdom Viridiplantae; phylum Streptophyta; class Magnoliopsida; order Solanales; family Solanaceae; genus Solanum; species Solanum virginianum. The sequence goes on from DF357604.1 coordinate 71,230, forward strand.
AAACGGCTCATAACAGACAATTGTGAAGATGGATATCTTTTGACATTTTTACTACCTTCAGCCTAAATATATTCTTTTTTATTTATGCAACAAGTGGTGTATTGATAAACACAGCATCCAGCAGATGCATAATTACAAAAGTAGTACTCTATACTGGTAAATAATTCTCTCTCAAAAAGGAATAAGATAAAGGGACCCTCTCTCCCCTTTTCTGTTCTTACTGGCCTTGGAAGGTCTCAGCAAGATGCTGGACAAAGCAATTCTCAGTCACTGGATTGAAGGGTTCAAGGTGGAAAACGGACCAACCCACTCAATTAGTGTCTCTCACCCGCTTTATGCAGATGACACTTTAATATTCTGCGGGAGGAAAAAAAGATCCAAGTGCAATACCTAAACTCAACTATTATACTCTTTGAAATCATATCAGGGCTCCATATTAACAAGTCGAAGAATAACATTTATCCAGTTAATGTACTACCTAATCGGGATGAATTGGCAGATATAATGGCCTGCGAAATAGGTTCTTTTCCAACAACCTATCTAGGTCTGCCTTTGGGAGCACAATAAAAAGCAGCAGAAGTCTGGAGGAGTGAGAGAAAAAGTGGGAAAAGGTTAGGGGACTGGAAAATGCAAACTTATCCATGGGAGGAACTAGGAAGGTTAACACTCATCAACAGTGTTCTGGACAGCAAACCTACTTATATTATGTTCCCTCATACCAATGTCTTCCAAGGAGTTGAGTAAGTTGGACAAGCTGAGAAGATCCTTTCTTTGGAAGGGAATAATGAGGAGCAAAAACTACATCTGAGTGAAATGGGACAAAGTGATACTACCTAAGGATCAACGAGGATTAGACACAAGAGTTTCAAGTAAACATAACAAGAGCTTGCTAATGAAATGGTGGAGATTCAGCCAAGGAGAATCAACCCTATGGAAGGAGGTTGCTAGTGCCAAACATGAAAGACAAGACAACTGGTGCACCATAGAAGACCAATGATCCACATGGAGTGGGACCTTGGAAACACATTACGACCTGAAAGACGATTCTTTCAAGAGGTATCATTCAAGATTGGGAATGGCATTACTGTCAAATTTTGGAAAGACAAGTGGTTACTCAATGACCTAGGAAACACATTAACAACCTGAAAAGCGAATTCTTTCACGAGGCGTCCTTCAAGATTGAGAACGGCACCCACTGACAAATTTTGGAAAGACAAGTGGTTACAAAATCTTCCACTGAAAGACTCATCCAAGGCTTTTCCTAATAACTACCCACCCAGATTCAACAGATGCAATCAACAGAGAAGGCAACATATGGTACTTGTGCTTCAGAAGGAATTTGCAAGATTGAAAATTGGGTGAGCTCTTTGATGTATACAATATGCTGAGAGGTTGCTCATTAAATCCTCAAATACCAGACAGTCCAAAATGGAATGATTCAAGCAAAGGAACTTATTCAGTTAAAGAAGGCTAAAAAAGACTAAACAGCCCAAATGTCTTAAGAGACCACTGGCCTTGAAAGCTGAATTGAAAAATTAATATCCCTCCATAATTAAAAGTTTCACCTGGACAACTCTTCTAAATGCTACTCCCACTCTAGACAATCTCAAGAAGGGTTTTCAGATAGCCAATAGATGTATCATATGCCATCTTACAGAAGAGACAGTAAACCATTTGTTTTAACATTGCCCTGTGGCAGCAGGTATTTAGTCCATGTATTTTGCAGTTTTTGGCATCAGCTGGTCAACACCACTCACCTTAACAACCTTGAGCTTTTGCTTTAGGTTTTTACTCCCAGATCCTAACTGTTTTTTGTTGTCCTAGAGTTATCACCTATATTTCTCTGTAACTTCTTGCATCTTCTTGATGTTTTTAATACAACCTCTTAATTCATCAAAAATTATGTGCATACATGATCCAGTCTGAACTCTTTAAGGTTTGTACTCCGTGAAGTTAAAAACTACACATGATCCAGTCTGAACTCTTGAGGTTTGTACTCTGTGAAGTTAAGAACTAGAAACTAAAGGTAGTAAAAACACAAGTAGCAACTTTAAACAACACGACATCACAAATCTAGATCACTAACCTTGAACACGAGCAGATCCACAATCCGACTCTGACATTTTAAATTCATCTCTCACTTTTTGTAGCTCCAGTTTCATTTTTTCCGCAGATGACATGTTATCGGGGTGAAAAAACTGTTCAAAATTGTTGATAAGTTATTACATTCACTTAAACTAGTGACATCCGCATTGACATTAGAAATCAGATCACTGCTGCAATTGCTGTGCTAAACGAAGTAATAAACAGAAAGAAACAGTAAGAGGACAAGAAACCAAGGATGAGTTTCTATAAATTATGGCTGCAAATCAAGATCACCATCAAGGCATCAACCATGCCTAGCCTTTTCCTTCTATAATCTGTGTGTATTATATACATATATATAAATGATCAAATTGATACGCAATACGACAAAAAGCAATTTAATCTGACTAACATACATTTTCACATCAAGCCATTATTTTTTATTAAAGTGGTAAAGCAAAAACATAACTTGTGTGACTGCCTTCACCTTTTATGTAATGCAGTTCCAAGTGTTGCTTTTATGTTTTTAAGCCAAATGCATCCACCTTCTATTTAAAAATAGGAAAAGCAATGCTTGCTGTTCGGAGAATTGTTAAGCAAAAGACCATTATGATTTCTGAAATGAATGCTTCATAGGTGACTCTGTATTCAAAACAACAACAGCAACATACCCAGTGGAATCCCACAAGTGGGGTCTGGGGAGGGTAGAATGTACGCCGACCTTACCACTACCTCATAGAAGTAGAGAGGTTGTTTCCTAGGAATCCTCGTCTCAAAAACCTATAAGCAAAACTAAACACTTAAAATTATTCAGTGAAGGCTGGAACCAAAAGGACTTATCTGAAGGAGACATTTGAGATGAACAGTAGAATTAGAAGTAGAATGCGATTTTTCTGATCACTGAAAAATCCATTTGAGGGAAAGCCTTCAAAACTAGGGATAATGGGCCCGTCGCTCTAACTTCTCCAGTTGAATACCAGGCTAAATCATATGGCACAAGGCTAAATTATGGTGTAGGGATAGAACATGTGACCTAAGTGGCAACTCACAGGTGCCTCAACCTTCGATACTTGGAATAGCCCTAGGGAAGAATTAGAAGTCGCAGAATCATTGACAGAAAGATATTTGAGAACAAAATGCTACTTGCCTTTTCAACCAAGTGTTCTTTTGGTGGATGCAACATAAAGTTTGGAGTACCACCCAGCTGCCCCAAAATATCAAGTCTCTGAACTGTAAAAAGTAACTGTAATCAAAATATGATATATCACAAGAGATATTTTCACTATCTCAATAAAATTTTCTGCTTGTAAGGAAGCTTAATCTAGGTACAGTATCAAAGAACAGCAGTATTGATATTAGCCTTCTATGAACACTGCACTTTTAGCTAATTGATAAGAAATCCAAGTGTGTTACTAGCAAAACGACCACTGGCACACTAATCAAACATACAAAGATTGCAAAAATAAGACAAAAACAAATCTATTGATACTATTGTGAAGGCAGTTGCACATTTTCCACAATAATGTTACATTTTATGAGTAAGATTTACAAGAAACTCTTCTACCCACAGTATTGTTTGAGAGGCGCTCTTATGAGACTGATTTCTTAGAGAAGAATCATCAGAAAACAGATATACTCACAAGATATGCATCGCAATCAATGAATCAATCAGTAGCCACTTCGTTCTCAATTAGTTCCAAATACTATCACCACAATTGCCACACTTACATATAGTCGTTTAGTTATAGTAGTGGTTGTGCGGCAGCTTTTGTGCACCTCAATTATTCCACGATGTATCCGACTAATCCTACCAGCATAGACACTGAATAGCCCATCCACCCAAATGCTTAGGAATATGGATCACCTAGCAGTTCTTTTTTTTTTTGGACCATGTCTCCCGTGATTCTCATTTCATTTATCGATCCCTAGGCCACACCCCTAGTGCAGCTACACTTGCTTAAAGTTCCGTGTGTGTGTGTGTATTTACCAATGCATGAGCTTTATGCTTAAAGTTCCTATGGCTGCTTGTCTACAGTTGACCACATTGCATATTAATATAACACTAACTAGATCACTCACAACATAACATCGGCATACATAGTTCTACATCAATTATTCATATAATCCAATATATAAATAAAGACCGAAATTGCATCCAAAAATTCAAAAACAAAAATGCAAACTCACTCATTGTCTTCTTAGGCTTTGCATCACCTCCCTTATTCAATATGTAAAGAGACTCTTTAATATCCTTATAGATCCCACCTACAGCCGATTTGCTGTCATTCTCATCAGCCTTCCTCACCTTCATCAATCTGTCGTTCAACTCGTGCAACGAAAACCAACCCTTCTCCTCCTTCTTTATTGACCTCAACATTTTCAACTTCTCCCCTAATTCAACATAGGTATAACTCCTAAGAAACTCCGTCCTCATCCTTTCATTATCACCCTCTTTATCCCTCATATGCATATCCTTCCCAAAAATAGATGAAGGCAGATTTCCACTTCCACCTATCACCATTCCCGACCCTTTCACATCTTTATCAATATTGGGCCTCAACTTCAAACTATCCTGATACCGCGAAAGTGATAACGGATCAATCATTTTCCCTCTATTCTCATCCTGGCTGTTGTTGTTACCGAGTTTTGCACGAAGCGCATTAAAGTTAAGCTTTCCAGCTGGAGTTGGTCTTGGGGTCGCCTCAGACCTGATATTATTGAATTTTTTTTTAAATATTTCTTGAAATGACAGCGTTGATGGCGATGGCGATGGTGATGGTACTGAACCAGTACGGAGGCGGAACTCTGCAAGGGTTCTTTTGGCTTCAGAAAAATCGTAACTTTCTGAAGATGGGTTCTGGGGTTTATTGGCAATAGATGAAAAAGAGAATGGTTTAGGTGTAGGCGTTTGTTGGGGTTCTGATGGCGGGGTTTCGGATTGGTCGGGGTTAGAATTCGATGTAGAAGACGAGAAAAACTTTAGTGAAGAGTAAGGTTTGAGTTTTGGGCGGAGTTGAAGGAGTTTTGTGGTTGCCATTGTTGAGCTCTTGGAGGTTTAGGGTTTTGTTTCGTTACTGGTTAGTAAGGATGTAGGTGACGACGGAAAAGGGCAAAAAAGTTATTTTCTCTTTTCTCAAAAAACAATATTAACTATTTTACCCTTTAAAAGCTTTAGGCAAAAAAAAAAAAAATTTAATTATTTCACTATCTTTCATTTTTAAGATTTATTTAAGTTTAGTGTCTATCAAAAATGATCTAAGATAAGGATAAGATCCGTATATACTTTATTCTTTTCAAATCTCGCTCATCGGATCACAAGTTACCCTCTATTTTGCTTGTATTTTTACTTTTTTATATACGTATTTTAATTTTTTTTGTTATTACTTATATTTTTAGTGCTTTGATTATCATATTATTTCATTGTCATTATTGTTCTTTCGTATGTATATTGTATATTATATTATCCTCCATTTTTCTTTATTTCATTGTTGACACTATTATATAGCTAATCCAATTTCACTCTAGGTACAGTAGCTAGAAAGTTTTCTGTGTAGGATTAATTTTGAGTTGTGGAATCAACTCTTGATATTTACATTGGGATAGGCTTTGTTGGGATGCGATCCTATAGACTCTGTTTGAACATAGAACGTTTGTGCATTAATCTAAAAAATTTGGATGAGTCAAAATTTCAAAAATCAGTTACATAAAAGACTCACATCTTTGTCTGACATCAAAAGTTTCAAAAGAAGGCGTGTAACAAATACAAAATTTATGTCAATTTTTATTTCATTGGCAATCGTAATTGTTTGATTTTGACAAAGAAACATGTATTATGTTCTCAAGCAATAAACGATTGGAAAAAAGCAGATGAGTAATAAACTAGTTTGTTTTAATTTATCTGTATCTATCTATATCTATACCATATTAAAAGTGTGAAGACACTTCGAAATATTGTTTGAATTTTTTATCCTTTATTAAAATAATCTTTGTTAGACAAAATCACTTTTTCACTATTTTCTTTAATTTATTATTTAATTTTTTATTTATTTATTTTCAAGATTCACTTTTGGATTAGAATTTCGTTATATTTAGAATTCACTTTTGATTTAGGATTATTCTATTTAAATAATTAACTAAAATTTTAACTATCAAATATTTTGTTAATAAAAGTATGTAACGTGACAAATTTAAAAAGGAAAAAAACAGTAAAATTATGTTGAAAACATTAAACAACTCCTCTTATATTTAGTAATATTTTGTTACATTAAATTTTAATCAGTTAATTATTCAACTTCTAACTATTCAACTCTAAATTTTTTACTTTATGTATTCAAAAACTAACTAAATTTTGTTACATTAAATTTTAATCAGTTAATTATTCAACTTCTAACTATTCAACTCTAAATTATTTACTTTATCTATTCAAAAACTAACTAAATTTTGTTACATTAAATTTTAATCAGTTAATTATTTAACTTCTAATTATTCAACTCTAAATTATTACTTTATGTATTCAAAAACTAACTAATGTATCTACATTATAAGCAATTGAATTGATTTTCTCATCTTCGTTGTTTCACAATAGACTAAACTATTATCAAACTAATAGTATTTATTTAATTTTATTTACACAAATATTATATTTATTTAATGGCAAGTACTATTTACATATAATTTTTAAATTGATGCAACGCATATGTGCAAAACACGTACACTGAACTAGTTTTGACAAAAATCAAAATAAATTTTAAGAAAATAAATCAGTTACATAAAAGGCTCACACTTTTGTTTGATATCAGAAGTTCTAAAAGAAGACGTGTAACAGATACAATATTTATATCAATTTTTATTTCATTAGCAATTGTAATTTTCTGATTTTGATGAAGAAACGTTTATTACGCCCTTAAGCAATAAACAGTGAAAAAATTGTCAAGTAATAAATTAATTTGTGTTAATTTATTTTTACAAAAAATCAAAATAAATTTTAAGAAGATAAATGAGTTACATAAAAGGCTCACACCTTTGTTTGACACCAGAAGTTTCAAAAGAAAGCGTGTAACAGATACAAAATTAATATCAATTTTTATTTCATTAGCAAACATAATTATCTGATAAAGAAACGTGTATTACGTTCTCGAGCAATAAACGGTGGGAAAAAATATGTAATAAATCAATATGTTTTAATTTATTGTTACAAAAAATCAAAACAATTTGTCTTGATACCAATTTTTCTAATTAATTACACAATATTATAAAGAGGGTAGGAGTTGGGGTGAGTGATGCATGTGACTTCCAAAGAGGTTCCAAAAAATGGTGCGTAACAGATATGAAGTTTATATCAATTTTTGTTTCATTAGCAGCTGTAATTGTCCGTTTTGACAAAAAAACGTGTATTACCTTCTTAAGCAATAAACGGTGGAAAAAACAAATAAGCAATAAATTAATTTTTTTTTAAAAGAAGTAAAATAAATTTTAAGAAAATAGATCTGTAATAATTCAATTTTTTTCAAATTATAATATGGCAAATCTTCTATCTTTATGATGATTTTTTAAGAATTACATTAATATTATAATTCCTCTACTTCTTCCAGCATATATATAACACCAATGAAAATTAATTGTTTATAATTTTTTAATTAACTAGTTTCTCTGCACGTGCATCACACATTTATGTTGAGTTTGTAATATATAATTACATAACATTATAAAAGGGATCGAGGGTTGGGGTGATTGATACATGTGATTTTCAAAAAGAAAAAATGGGATTGATGTAACTATTGAAAGCCAGTTCTAAATAATACTTCACACTCAGCTACTCAAACTTCTCTATAAATATGTATGTATTCCTCTTCTCTTTTCTCATCCTCACCATCCATTTCCCCTTCTTCATATATGTATAGCAATAAATTTTGTTCATCGTATATAATTTTATGTTTTTTTTCTTTTATGTATACAAAGTTTTAGATGATAAAAGGTCATCTAGAATTGTTAGTATACATTGCGTTTTTTTTAATTTGTTATTATTTTTTGCTTATTAATGGATCTAAAGATTCAATGTGTTTTTACCGTTTTCTCATTTAGATGAGATTGATATACGTCTCTTTATTTTTGAGAAAGATGTAAGATTTGTGTACATACTAATTGCAAGGAGATATAATTGTTGTTGTGAATCATATAGCTGGTTAAAACTTGTTTGAGAGAGTTTAGAATTTTAAAGGTAGAGCTCTTCTGAAGTCCAAAAGAGGATCTAAGAGGGAAAATTGAGTTGTTGATCTATGGATCCCTCAATCCTATCTATTCTAATAAATTTTAGATACGTTTGCGGTTTGCATATATCAAGAGTTGCATTTACCTTTCTAAGATCCTTATTTGGAATGAAGGGAGCTCTACACTTGATAAGTCTAGTTTTTTTTCCCTGTTGAGTCCTTGTTTGGATTGACGAGTGTTTTACACTTGATAACTTTAATTTTTTTTTCAGGTTAGGGTCATCTAGATTTGTTAATACCCATTGTTTATGTCTTTTGTTTTTTATTACTTTTGCATATTAATAGATCTAAAGATTCAATATGTTTGACCTTTTTTTTCATTTAGATGTGATTGATATACCTCTTTCTGTCTCTTTAAGAAAGATGAAAGGGCAATATAAACTTTATCTTTTTCAGACATTATTTTATGGAATTATACTACGCCATATATTATTGTTGAATATCATATAATTAATTTTAACTTGTCTGAGTGAGATTTAGAATTTTGAAGGTAGAACTCTTTTGAACATAAAAAAAAAAAAAAATCTACGAGGAAAAATTGAGTTGCTGGTTCATGGATCCCTCAATCCTGTCTATTCTCAAATTAACTTTAAACAGGTTTGTGGTATGCATATATCAAGAACTGCATTACCATTTTAAAATCCTTGTTTAGCGTGAAGGGAGCTCTACACATGATAACTCTAGTTTTTTTTGGGGTGGGGAGGGGGAAGAAAGGTTATATATGACAAGATGGATATAATTCCTTTATGTTCATAAGGTTGTAGTGAGATGATATCAGCCAAGAATGAAAAAAAAAAATCTATAAGAAGTGATTTCCTCTTTAATAATTTTAAGTGGTGATTTTGAATTTATTATGAAATTATACTAGCCAATATATTATTGTTGGATATCATTTAGCTGATTTTAACTTGTTTGAGATAGAAATAAGGTTTATATACGTTCTATCTCGTCAAACAACTCATGTTTAAAAATGCAGCAAGGTCGAAAGCCTACTTCATTATGTGGCTTATGCTTTCATGGATCTAGAGACACAACTTCTACCTTTCAAATTTGGAGCATTTTATGGATAGTACCCATTATGGAAAAGGAAGGACAGTGGTAGCACAAGTGTTTAAGATTGTTATGGCATACTGTGTGTATTCGATATGGACGGAACGAGTCAAAATTACAAAGACCAGTTATATAAAAGGCTCATACCTTTATCTGGTTACATTAGAGGATCCAAAAAATGATATGTAACGAAAACGAAATTTATATCATTTTTTGTTTATAAGCAATCATAATTGTCTAGTTTTGATAAAGAAACCTGCATTATATTCGTAAGTAATAAACGTTGCAAAAAAAAAGTAATATTCTAGTTTGTTTTAATTTATTATTTTTATAAAATCAAAATAAAAAATATTTTTATTAAGATAATAAATCTGCATTAGTTCATCTTTTTCAAATTATGATGCGGCAAATTTTCTGTCTTAATGTTGGTTTATCAAGAATTATATTGATATTTAAAAATGGAGTAATTGATTATAATTCTAATTAATTATATAGTGTTATAAAGAGGGCGGGTGAATGATGCATGAGATTTCCAAAGAGAATTGGATTTTCTTTAGTGAAAAATTAATTTTCACTTTAATTTAAAAAAAGGTGTTGAATTATATGAAATTTATATTCACACTTTTACTCTATGGACTATACTCTTTTGATTCACTTACTTTTTCATTTTATTATATTAAGAATATATATAATGAATGTTTTTGTTTTTCATCGAGTCATACTAATTTATCATGATTAACTTACAAATTGAGAAAAGATTGTAATAACTAAAATTTAAATAAAAATATGTGCAAAGAAATAACTGGTATAGTAATTAATAAGTACAAACATTAAATATAGGTAAATTTTTATTCCAAATGTCATTGCAGTTTCATTAATAAATTTCTAACGTATATGAAAGCGAACGATGCAATAACTTACAAATCATATAGCAAAAATAACATGTACTAGGCAAATTTGGTGCGACGAGCTCAATCCAGAAGACAAATTCTTTATTTTCATTTGGTGAATTTCATCCTTCTTTTCATGCTTCCATATTAGTACTACTAGTTAAAGTGCAACATTTTCTTCTAGTTTTAATAATTGTCTACTATATATTAAGTTTAATATTTTAAAAAATATATTGTAGAATTGAATAGTATTTAGTACTTAAGATAAAATAGGCACAAATAAGTAAATGCTTTATTAATTTTTTAAATTATATAAATATTTATTTTTAATATAATAAACAAATAAAATTAAACGGATGAAGTATTAATTTTTAATATGTTCTACTTATCCAATGCCTTCTTTTTTTGGAACACTCAATCATGCTCACTACAATGGGAACAATTTAAATATGAGTGCATAGATTGTAGGGAATTAAAGTTTAATTATTGTAGTGGATTTGTTTCAAGATTGTGCAATGGTGGCAATGACACGTCTAGGTGCTAAAGGTAGTGACACACCCAATAAATTGTAGTCATTTTAACCACATTTTTCACGAGCAATCGCGAATACGCACGGGATAAATTTTGCTTTTATGTAATAACTCATAAATAATATAAAAGAAATAATTTATATTATACAAGTTTAATGCGACGAACTTGACTCGAAAGATAAATTCTTTACTTTTATTGGCAAGAAATTTCGAGCTTGAAACTTCCAACATGAAAGCTCCAAGCCTAAACCACCAAATCATCCCGAAGGCTATTTAATAGCATTATTTAGTATTCGTCTATTCACTTAATGTTTTATTCTATAATTTTTATACTATTTTTTTGCTTCTTTAATTTTACTTTGTTTATTTTATTTTATTTTTTACATTAAAGGTCTATTGTAAAATAATTATTTTACTTCACAAAAATAACTTTCAAATTTACGTAAATTCTATCCTTCATATATTCTACTTAAAAAATAACATTGAATATATTGTTGTTTTGTTATTTGAATGTAGCCTTGACTTTGTTCCATGGAGATATGACCGCAAAAAATAGTTTTTTCCACAAAAATTTAAGATTTGTCGTATCAAATTTTATTCATTTTCAAGAGGATAGTTTACTTTAATCATTAAACATAATAACAATAATTTTATTTAAATATATGTACTGACCCCTATATTGAACACCGAATTGAAGAATCGAACTTTTAAAAAAAATTGATATTAAACCAAAAAATCAAAGAATTAAAACCGAAAAATCAGATTAATTTGTTTCGATAGACCTGTATTTGCCATAATAAATTTTATTCATTTTTAAGAGGATAATTTAGTTTAAACCATAACAACAATAATCATCTTTAAATTTATTAGTACTGATGAAATTATATTAACTTTAACTTTCACAATGTAATATTCATGTGATTGTCTTTAATAAGTGAAATCTACTCAACATAAAAATTAAATTTTAAAATATAAATTTAATCCAATATTGTGTGCCTTATAATTAATTCTAATTATTTTTGGCTTGTAATTAAAAAAAAAAAGATATTCTCTCTTATAATTACCTTGCCCCCAAGTCATATTTCTCACTTCTAAAAATAATAAATAAAGAATTGTCAAAACTTTTAATAATCATGAGGAATATACATTGAAAATTTGGAATTAAAAAGATAGGACCAAAAGTGTACAGATCTTAATAGTAAAAGGATTCAAATGCAAGACTCAGTCATTGAAAAAATAACACAAGAAGTCCCTCTTTTTTATGAATCATGTCTGAAATCGCCCATTGCTATGTATCAGAAGAACTTCACAGCTATATATATATATATATATATATTCCTATTACACCCATAAGCTGAAATCCCAGTTGCATTGCATCACTATTATTTCAATCGATAAAAGCAAAAAAGTAGAAAAAAAAAGGAAGAAAGAATAAAGAAGTAATCGAAATCATGTCTTCTCCTAGCAAACGCAGAGAAATGGACTTGATGAAACTGTAAATTGAAACTCAAATTTATTCAAATTTTAGCTTTTTTGTTGATGGGTTGTTTCAAATTTTAGCTTTTTTGTTGATGGGTTGTTTTAGTTTTGTTTGTGTTTAAGTGGGTATTGATTTTCTTGGAAAATTTTTAGGATGATGAGTGACTACAAAGTGGAGATGATCAATGACGGAATGCAAGAATTTTTTGTGGAATTTCATGGACCCAAAGAGAGTAAAAATCTGTTTATTACTTGTTTCTGAAAGTTTTTGTGCTCATTTTTGTGATTTTTTCTGTGCGAATGTGTGTATACTTCTTTTATATATCTGAGTTGGGTTTTGCTTTGTTGATTTTGGGTTTGATCCTTTCTTGGTCAGCTGTGTTTAGCTTATATGCTGTTGATTTAGCTGTAAAGATAGGGACTTCCACTAAAACGAAGAAAAGCATGTTGCTGTGATTGTAAACACTTGCTTTTCTGTAATAGTTTGGTTCATGTTGTAGAGGCTTCAATGCCAAAATAGTTGGGTTCAGCTATATGAATCTGTTATATTTGCTCCAGTTGTATTGATATCTTTTTATTCAAGTTGTAGAGAACTGATCACATTAATCTATGTTCATTTGCGAATTAGCGCATTAAACAGCATGTGAAAAAAAGTGGGGGTTGTGTTTTTGCTGAATACTCAATTTAGATTATGTTCAGATTGCAAAATAAGAACCCTGTTCTGGCTCTGAATCTTTGCAATAGCTACAGCCTTCTTGTATTCATAGTTTACTGTGCCTATAGTTATAGTATGCAAGATTGTTGATTCTTCTGAGTTTGGATTTAGTGTCAGCTGCTTGCTTATTGAGATTTCTGTTGGAAGGGTGATCACAAAATGACCGTCTTTGATTGTTTTTAATCTTGTTTCTTGATGGTTACATAGGTCCTTACCAGGGAGGCGTGTGGAAAGTGAGGGTAGAGCTCCCAGATGCCTATCCTTACAAGTCACCATCCATTGGTTTTGTTAACAAGATTTACCATCCAAATGTTGATGAGATGTGAGTGATGCTGCAAAGTATCTTGCTTTGTTGTTTTGTATTTAGGCATGGAATTTGACAGACTTTTCTAAATCTACATTTTCATGTTCTTTGAATTCCAGGTCAGGTTCAGTCTGCTTAGATGTTATCAATCAAACTTGGAGTCCCATGTTTGGTACTTCGACATTCTTCAGTTCTCTTGCTTTCAAGTTTCTTCTACTCCTTGCCTGAGTGATACTTCTGGGTTCAACAGATCTTTTTCATTTTTGCAGATCTTGTAAATGTTTTTGAAGTGTTTCTTCCCCAACTCCTTTTATATCCTAACCCATCAGATCCCCTGAATGGAGAGGCTGCGGCTCTCATGATGCGCGATCGTACTACTTATGATCTAAGGGTGAAAGGTAAACCCCTTCATATTGTCAATCTAGTAGTTGCAGTGGATTTGACTTGCATGATGCCTGAATGTGACATCCTCATAGCTTGGTTGTCTTGCCTTTCACCAGCTTTTATTTGCTGCTTAGTATGTGGTGTAATGGGTTGATTGAGCATGCTCGTCTGATAT
>DF357604.1:91374-104719 GCA_000787875.1 Solanum virginianum
ATCTTGCTGAGAGTAGAAGAGTGAGGGTGGTAGTCCCCATCCCCTTGCTAACCACTCCTATTCGAGTAGCTGAACTTTCTTTTTACCTGTACATGATATATGGGATTGTTGGTTATGGATGCAGTCTTTCCATTGTCACTGATTGTTGGCATATTAGATGTACAATTTTCTTTGGTCTTTTTGGTGCACTTCTGAATCCCATGTATCATAGATAACACTAAGGAAATGATGTTATATCCCACTTAGGAAAGGAACAGAATGATGGTTGAGCAGAGAAACTTGTGGAAGGAACAAGAACAGTGATTGTCAGTTAAGAAGAGTGAATATAATTGTCAATTTCCTAGTACTTCAAATTAAGTGTTGTGCTTACTCTGAATGCCTGTAGAAAATTCCGAGATGTTAGCTATGGCTTAGCAGGTCCTGAGCTAATATTTTCGTATTTGTAACCTAACATGCTTTATCAGAAGCAAACTTATGAATTCCAGAGGGGGACAGATGGAAAGACTCCCTTTCTTGTTGTTATTGGCTTTAATTTTTAGCTGAGGCTGGGTGATGAGTGTCCAGAAGTGGGGATTTAGGGAAGCCAAATGATTATAACATTCCAAGTATCATTGGATTTGAAAGATGCAGCAGCTACAGTGTAGCTATTGCTATCTCGTAGACGGAGTTAGCTGAATGTTTTTAATTTATCTATTCCAAGTAACCGGTCTAGCTTTGCTATATGATATTGAAGTGCATAAAAAGATGAGTGCCACTTGTTTGAGACAGTTTACACAGGTGTAGATGCCATTGTCGATAATGATTGATTAAAGAACTGTATGACACATGGAACTTGATGGTTTCTTCTGTTCAGTGGCTGAAGGGATATTTAATGCTCTGTAGAAGGGAACCAAGTTACAGGATTTAGTGTTAAATAGATTGCCTTTCGGAGGTATTTATTACAGCATTTTGATGGCAAATGAAAATCAAGGCAATTACTGCTTTTGCATGGAGTTAGAGGACAAGATGTAATTTGAAAGGGGAAACAAAATTAGAATCTATTTAGCACTTATGAATCAGATGTTAGAGCAAGAGAGGCAGATGATGCTATGTCCATATAACCTTTCCTGTGATAAGAAAATTGAGAAAAGAAACTTTTTTTTTGCAGATGGTTCTCATTCAAATGTCTCTGCTAGATTTAGAATTAAATCCAAATGTAAAAATGAGATATTTTACCATCTTGTCGCTTTTAGCTCAACTTTTCCCTTGTTAACTATTTGTTCCTGTTCCTGTTACTCTTAGCTGCTGGCTCCAACCCACGAATGGGAGGAACCTTTTCTTTTTAAGTCCGAAAAGAAAGCTCCAAGCAAGTATGTTGGGAAATTGGGTTTTTGGGGACTATGTCTTTACTGTGACGTTTCTTGAATCATTAGAAGACGGATCTCCACTTTAACAAAATCGGCAGCTATCTTTTCCTTTGTATCTGTTGATTGCTTTTCTATTTGCCCATTAGAAATTTGGTATTCCTCATGGCAGTTCTTTATTTTGTCTCACAATTTCATTGATGCTGTTATTACACCTGTAGGTGCTGTTTATGCTCTTTACCTATCTTATACCTCATTTCCCCAGTGACAAAAGTTTTGACTGCCCATAGTATGCATTTTTTATGTATTCAACTTTGTGCTGTGATTATGTGCCGTCGTTTCCAAATTATTGAACTTTTTACACCAGTTTATGTTTCCTCATTACCTATGGTCTTAAATGTTTCTCAGAGTATTGCGAGAAGTACGCGAAGAAAGAAGATGTCGGGGCTCCACCTGAAGAAAAATCTAGTGATGAAGAGTTGAGTGAAGAAGAAAATGTCTCCAGTGATGATGAAGTTGCTGGAAAAGCAGATCCCTAAGGGACTTGGCACATTATGGGCAAATATTATAACCCCTTCAATATCTGTACATGATGTCAACTTCTCTTATGATAAAAACCTATCTTGCCCATGGTTTACTAGAAGAAAATAGTTCTGTTTCTTCTGTCAATCTAAATTGTACTGTTATTGTGATTTACATTGTATCCTGATTCCTTGAAAGTTCATCTGAACCTTTAGATTTAATTTGATTTATGCATTTCTGTATATCTACATATATCTAGATAAGAATTAAGCAGCAGTCTTTCAAGCGGAGGGTCTATCAGATCAGCCTCTCTACCCCACGAGGATAGGGTAAGATCTGTGTGCGTCCTACCCTTTCTAGACTACACTTGTGGGATTACGCTAGCTATATTGTTGTCGTAATAAGAAGCAATATGATAAAAGGGTATGCATTTGATGCAAATACTAATACGGCTTGTCTACTAATAGCTTAAAGAGCTGCAAGTTAGTACACTCTGCAAACTTTGTGGATAGACAAAACAATAGGTACTAGGTCCCCATTTGTTTCGCCTCGATGGATAAAGTTACTTGACACATATTGCTGGTGGGAGATGACATGTATTCTATGGAATGAGTTGAGGTGCACACAAGTTGATTTGAAGATGCAGCACATCCTTTCGGCGTCTGCATAAACTAAATTGGAGAACATACTCGAACTATCATTTATTCTCGTTTCCTATCTAAATTGTCACCGTTTGTGTATCGAAACACATATAAACTATAAATTATTTCTTTTTCCTACCCAAACTATCACCATCATTCGTATAAATGTTCGATAATAGGTACAATTGATTACATGAAGTTTTCTCTTGTAGAAGAAAGAACAAGTGAAGACCTTTATATACATATACACTCGGAAAAACTGAATTAAAAGAAGAAAAAAGAAGTCATCCTTCAATAATTTGCAAGGCAAAAGTTTTAAGGAACCAGGAATAAGAGAGGATTCACCAACTCATGCTCCTGTTACTTTGTGATTGACATATGGAATGCTTCATATAATGGTTGTTAGCTTTATCGCGGACATTGTTAGACTCCTCAATCAGAAGACGAGTTGAATATACAGTTCTCGCCCACAATGTCTAAATTTTGAATCTGCCACTGGTCACTGGGCTCTAGGAGCAGGCTGACTACTGGAGGTGCCTCTTTACTAAACTGGAGAGAAACAGAGTATCGAATTTCAACATTATGTTTGGACATAAATCATCATCCCAGCATTCACAGCTTGGATGTATAACATATCGCGAATCTGCATGATGTTCATACCCATGCACTGCTGCCAAAAACAATTCATGTGCTACGCTAGCTTACCGTGTCTGTTGAGTAACAATGTCCATATTTTCTGAATCCTTGACATTTGCAACTAGTGTAACTTCACACTGAACTTTGGAGACACTATCCATCTTGACATAAGATTAGAAGCAACGTTTTATCTTCAAACAAAAAGTAGTTCAGATATAGAAGATGCTAAATGAACACAAAACAAGAATGCAGTACTCGTCATAAACGACAAAAGCAACAATTACACATAGCCACCTTCTCTCAATTGTCATAAGACCTAGCAATAACTGCAAGAGTTCTTTCATAATTCTGCTTCCTTGACTTAATGATGTCTGGTTCTGACAGCATGAAATGTTGAAGCAATCTGGCAGACTTGACTGGCCAAACTGTCCAATCGAAAAGTTCCTCAACCTAGCTTTGGAAATCTAATCAGAAGGGAGATACTAGGACCAGATAGCAATAGCTTATTAAAGAGCACTCCAAAAAAGGGCAGCGATGAACTGCACAGATGCTGTTCGACAAGTATAGACTTCAGTGGTCAAATAGAATGAATGGATGACAATGCACTTACTCCTGAGTCACCAAAGAAAAGAAGAATACTGCAGAGGTAAATGATGTTTAAACTTTTTTTGATAATGCAGCTACAATGCTAAGTCTTTCCTCTTGGATAAGAAGACCTAAAACTCCAGGTAAGGAGAAAAGGTCAGTAACAAAAGGATATCTTTCTTTTTAGCTAAGTCGGTGCATAAATAATGCAATTGGCACAGCAGTGTTTCTCTAAAACTTCGAAATATGGCTGCTGAAATCTGGTAAAACAACAACAACATACCCAGTGGAATCCCACAAGTGGGGTATGGGGAGGGTAAAAGTGTACGCAGACCTTACCACTACCTCATCGAGATAGAGAGGCTGTTTTCGAAAAACACTCATCAAACTGCTAAAATCTAGTCTTGATCATTATACTCATTGGAAAGAATTTTACTTAAACCTCGGTCCCCACAAAATCTATGAGCCAGGTGCGTTTCAAGACAAACCAAGTAAATGATAAATATAATCCTGATGCTGCATCTACTATCTTATCTGGAACTCTTAGAGGCATTTAAAGAGTAGCACAAAGATAAGTAACTGTTTTTCACTCCCAGGTTAAAAAATCTTTCTGTGCCAAGTTTGATCCAACGAATTTGGTCGACAAGCAAGACATATCCGATTTGTGTGCTTCTGCTGAAGTCATTTAGTGAGTTTTGGGAAGAGAGATGGCACATATCACAGATGCATAGATAATAGTCAGCAGCAACAATGATGATAAGGAATAGAAACATTTTTGCCTTTTTCAAAACATATTAGGAGCAAATGATATGGCATTAAAGTCTTACCTTGGCTCATTTTCAAGTGATAGGACTCTGACTTCTGACAGTTTTTGCCACTTTGAAATGTCTTAAGGAGCCGAATATCTTCTGCATATATCTGAGCCATCAGCTGCATGAGGTTCTTGAAGCAACTTGTTTCTTTCCTCTTGAAGAGGATATAACCAATCAACCATGCCACAACTCCATATTGGCTGGATAAGCTATATGCAAGCTGTTTATAAGTCCTTTTTGAGAAGGCAATCTTCCTTTTCATTTTTTCCTTTTGAAGAGGATACTGATATAAAACCTTCTCACCATGGAATACTTAACAACTAAGAACATCCAGTGTCTGATTACACTATTTCTATACCTTGTTCACAGAAGAAAGATCTAACAAACAGCAAGCGGAAGCAAAAGACATCATATGAACCATCAACGATAAATAGGAAGAAGCATAAGAATAGCAACATCATAAATACAAATAGAAATGAAATTAGCTAATCAAAAAGACATGGAAAGAATTTGAATAAGATGTATTGCTACTCATTAATATAAAAAAAATGCTATCATTTGAACTGTTAAACCACTTATTCCAATTACTTTCTATAAATCTAGCTAAACTACTACAATTAACTTCTATTTGATGTATGATTTTGAACACTAGCAAGGAGTCTTGTAAGTTTACTGAGCGTTTCATGAGCAGATATGGTTTCTGGATGATCCTCGCCGCAGATTGAGGTTCTAATAAAAATAGCTTTCCGGATTAGATCATCACCAATATCAAACTGTCCACCCCTCAACATTAGCTTTGCCCTGATTTCGAGCACTGTAGCTCTTGATAAAGCAAGTTCCTGCCAAAGACAAGGGTTTAATTGGGCACTTGTCTGGATAGGTCTCCAACAAAGTGATTTATCCAACCACTTGTCAACAGGCGTGACAAATGCTTGATCTGCCGCTTCTAATGCATCTGTACAACGCCGTAGAAGTTCTAAAGCAGCAGCACAGCGTGAGAATGTAATAAATGTTCGAATGGCAAGTGGTAGAATCACTTCTTTCACGAGAAACAACAATTCGGAAACTTTAAGCTCAACTATCATGGGGTCACTCCCAAATCCGAAGAGCAAAAAGCATGCTGCCCATATGTGCTCAGAGTGCTGGGCTATTAAACCGCGAGTGATAACAGCTTGTACTGTGGCTTGTGCAACTCCAGTGACCCCTCTTTTTCGAGCATACATTTTGACAATCTGATGGAACTGAATGTAGCCTTCCTTTCTACAGGTCCTTGCAATGTTGAATCGCAACAAAAGAGAAGATGCTTCTGCCTCAGATTTCCTAGCATATGATGATGTGAAACCACAAGTTAAAGAACATAGAACTTTCTTCAACATCCTCCGACGTGGGTATTTCTCTGGTATCTTGTGAGCAGCCAGAGCTAATAGAGAAACTGGAATAGGTGATGGAGCAAACCAACCACTTGTGAGGGCCATTCTTGTTGCTAGACTTCTTGGTCCATCAGCATGGTCAAATATCGAAAAACAAACTTCAAAAAGTTGCAAAAGGAAATTATTTCGCCTCAGTGGATGGTTTTCCCGATGAATATAGGTTATTTCCTTCAAAGGCATGCGATTGATGGTATCCAAAAGCCTACTAGGATTTATAGGAAGTTCAGAAAGAATTGCTCCAACAATGGCAAGGCCAAGCGTCAGTCTTTTAAGTTTTTCCTCAATAACTCGCAAGGCATCAATTTCAGCAATCGGGTAATCCTTCACAGCACCCTGCATCAAAGACATTGCCTCAATCTCGGACAAATAATTGAGTTTGATAGGATCCATGTTCATAACCCGAGACAGGCGCGTGGATATGAGAACATGTGTTTCACCCCCAAAACGGGGAAGCAAATCCATTATAAGTTTATGGTCCCACCAGTCCTTTTCACTCTCCAAATTATCAATTATCAGCAAGAATGGAATGTCTCGCATGAGTTCTTTCCTAACCCTAGCTACAGCAGCCTCTTCTTGCTCCTCAAAGCTCTTTATCCTGCTTTTATCAGGTGAATTTTCTACCCCGACATCAACTTCTAAAAACGACCACAAGTTCAAGTAGTTTTGTCGAATGTATCTGCTTTCACCTCCAATCCAAAGGACCATTTTGTAGCGCTGATGGAATTGATAAGCATACTCAAGCAGCAGTTCTGTCTTGCCAATTCCTGGTTCCCCAGACACACAAGCAATGCCCTTTCCATAGACAACTTTCAAGGAGTTGCTTCGCCTTCCATGTTTCTTAGAGTTCCTCGGCTTCGGTGCATGCTGTTGGGTATGAGAAACCTCAGCATTTAGCATTTCAATTTCTTTCTCAGATTCCTTCCATGTCACTGGCTCTTTCCCTTTCCTTTTGTTGTCACTAGGCCGCTCAAACCGTCTTTCATTGATTGAGTTATTCCGACTCCAACTAATTGTCACATTCCTTCGCTTGGGTCTAGCCTTAAGTTCAATATAGTCTTTCTCTGCATCCCCACTGACATCACCAAAAAGCCGAAATTCAAGCTCGGATAGCTCCTTCTTTCTGCCAACGAAATTCTCATTTCGCAGGAAAGGAAACTCCTCTTTTTCTGCCTTCTCCCTCCACTTGGACAGTCTGTCCACAACACTTCGCCTCCCTAATCTTAAGGCCAATAGAGTTACAGCCCTCAATATGCATTCCCTCCACTTTCCATCATGAGCCTCCAGCTTCCACTCATCGACACGCAAAAGACCATTGACCGCATCTCTCCACTCCTTCTCCAATCCCCCATAAAGTAGCCAAAGTTCACCACCATGTTTTTCCCAGTGCTCTCCTCTTCTCTCAATTATATCTCGAACAAGGCAATCCTCTGGACGCAGATCGAAGTACACTGGTACCAAATTCTTTTTGCTAGAGAAGAAGCGCAGCTCCTCTATGGTATATGGATTCCTGAATGATTTCTTGGTTAAGATCACAACTCCAAATGTACAAGCATCCATTACTCTCTCAACCATGCCATGCTTTCTAGAATTTCTGCACCTTGCTCTGTCAGTAACGAAGCAACTTAGCCCTTGGATTTCTAACTCGGCACGGAGCCAATTCATGAATCTGAGCAGTAAAGCTTTGCGGCCATGAAAACCAATGTACACATCACAGCTTCTCACTCTGTTGGATAGGGAGGAAGTCGACGTTGGAGTAACACAAGTTTCCTGTGTCCTACCACTCTTTTTCTGCTTGACTCGAGGTCGCAAATATTCATGTTCAGGGCCAATATTATGACTCCCTATAGTACTCTTAGAAATTGACGTCGAAGAAGATACAAATTCCAACTTCTGGAGATCATTCGAGGCACTAGCTAATGCAACAGGATAAGCATCTGACAATCTAGCACTTGCAAATGATTCAATGCCCAAACTAGCATCCAATGCACCAGAGGCAACATCACTATCACGAAATTGAGTATCTGAGCATGCTGATACCAGGGACTTGGGTGATCTAGGAGAGAAGAATGGCGACTGGTTAGCAGAAAAGAAAGTCGAAGATGAAGAAGAAAGGTTTCTTGACGTCGTGCTTGGTAATGAGCCAAATCTGGAGCTTTCTTCCCGGAGATCCATATTTAAAGCTACTCACTCCCATTCACAAGAAAATTTCATGCATTCCAGGAAAACAGATAAACCTCTGAAAGTGAAAAGAATCAAAATGTCAGTGAAGTAACAATCTCCATTCATAACACTGCAAACTCTGTGCAGCCATAAACACATAGTAAACTTAGGTCTGCATAAATTTTAACTAGGTTTTCCAAATGAAGAAAGCTTTATTTTCCAAAAAAGCAGGATAACATACTGAAAAAAGGGAATTAGTTACAGTGATGCCATATCTAGATTAACAATAAAAGCATTAATGACATGCTAATTTATCATTTTACTCCATAATCCACATTAAGCAATGACGATGACAACAACATACAAGTGTGATCCCACAAGTGGGGTCTGGGAGAGTGAAATGTACGCAGACCTTACTACTACCTCATAGAGATAGAGAAGTTATTTCTGAGAAACCCTCGTCTCAAAAATCCATATTTAGCAATGAAGGAAAGATAATTAATGCTGCATTAGAACAGAAAACCTAGAAGGGAAACAAAGAGCCTTCCTAAATCAGTAGTAATAGATCTGCAGAAGAATTTAAAACCACAACACATTTTCTTGAAAAGCTCAATTTGAACAATTCAATGATGCAAGCCTCTAATTTTACAAGAACTCAGATCCAGCATACTTACTTGAAGAAAAGTTAGCAATGATGGTGTCCAAAGATTCAATCTTTTTTCACTTCAATCACCACAAAATGTCCAAAGATTCAATCTTTTTCACTTCAATCACCACAAAATGTCCAAAGATTCAATCTTTTTCACTTAAATCACCACAAAAGAGCATTCTTTTGAACCAATCTTAATCCCAATAAAATAGAAACCTAAGTGGCATCCACAACCAATATCTTCTTGAACCTGTCAAACAAAGTAAACAATGAATATTCAAACACCAAAAAAACATTTTAAAAATGTATATACATGTACACAAACACACATAACATACTTGGACATGGATCAAGAAGTCATATAGAGGAAAATAAGTTCAATATTAGAGAGACCCAAGTTTGAAAAAAGAGTAAAGATTTGATTGATGAGAAAATGAAAGGAGGGAATGAGTGGGAAAATGGATTTACCTTTTCAAGAATGACTATAAAGGGTTCAGTGTTGAGATGACAAAGAAGCTGTTTGTTTCCTTATATATTTTTCTTTTTTTAACCAAGAACCAAACTTTACTCTCTTCAATAACTCAAAAAATTCTCTCTTTTCACACTACCCCTCTTACTAAATACTTCATATAGCACATAGATATGTGTAAAAACTCCAAAAAAAATTAAAAAAAATCTATCTTTCTGTGTCTTATGTTAAAAAATTTCTTTTTTTTTTACAGAGGGTACTGAGAATGTGAGCTGACAGAAAGGTGTACCGTTAGAGACGGGGAAGGGTTCTTTTTTCTACTGTTTCTGCTGATATGTGGGGTTGGGGGTGGGTTGCGGGGTGCGAGGTGGGGTGGTGTCAGTGGGGGTGGGGTGTTTGACAAAAAATGGGACCCAACAAGAAAGGACGGATCTGACGAGGAATGGTGGTGCTGTCAAAAAGCCTTCTTTCCAAAGTCCACACTTTGGATTTACAACTATGTAGTACTGCTGCTGTACATGTATCAAAGTGTCTACTGCGCCGGGTCGGGTCGAGCTGAATTGAATCGGATTGGATCGACTTGAAATCGAATTGAACCAAAGTGGTTTTGGCCATCACTAAGCTGACTCATATTGAGGAGTAGGGTTTAGGGTGCATATCGATCAGTTCGATTTTGAAATTTATCGATTTGACTTATTGATTATTAATTTGTAAATATATTAAACTATTATAGAATCATTAAAATATTGGCTTATCAGTTTGGTTATCGATTTAACTGTTAGGATTTGATGAAAAAAATTCTTTATTCAGATTACATAGAAACAAGGTGACAAATCAAATGAATCATACATATGAGTTGACAAATTGCATTTTACTCAAAATCCAAACATTATCAGATGGGAAAAAAAAATATAAAACTATCAAGGACTTTATATATCAAATAGTACAAATACAATTATTTAATTTATTATTAGGTTAACTCGTTAAGAAAAAACTTAAAATCGTTAAGAATTGATAATCCAATAATGAAAAAAATTTAAATTGTTATTGAAACTACTAAATCAATATAAACTAATAACTTTTTTTGTTTTTGTTCGATTTTAAATAACCCTAGTAGGGTTGGGTTGAGTTACATAATAAGTCGGACATGTACGAGTTCATTTAGGATGTCGTGAATCAGAATCCATGAACTAGATAAAGTCCATTAGATGTAGAATTGATCAATTGGATTAGTTTGACCCTATTCAACTATTAAATTTTGGTTCGTAATTTTCTATGAGTATCAATACTTTTAAAAGGAATTGCTCCAATCTAATAGAATTCAGTCTTGCACAAACCTAAATAAATTTGGATTAACCTAACCTAGTTGGAATCTTCCCCAACTCGCTAACTAACTCAAACGCCAGATTGATCGAGTTGAAAGAAAGATAGAGTTAAAGAATTAATGTTAATTAAAATCTCCGAGTTGGAGAACAAATCGAAGATTCTGGAGAATACGAGTTCCCAAAAGGTTATTGATGAGAAAGAACAAGTTGGTGGGTCTTCTGATATAAACGTAGATTTCTGATGTGCTTGCGAATTATGTTATTGCATTTTATACACTATATGTTAAAATTTTCAAATAATTTGGAGTAGATAGAGTACTTAGTATGGAGTAAAAGATGCGGGTGCTACTTTTTAATTTTATTAGCATTAATAAATGTAATAATTATGTAATTTAAGTTTGTGTGGTTGTAGAGCCAACTTTGCTCATAATTGTTTTGAGTTTAAGGATTTATAGGTGGTGTAATTAATAGTTAATTAATTAATTTTTATTTGTTAATTGTACTAGTAAGTAAAAGAAAATAAAACTACGCTAACACGTGCCATTATTAATCATATGGCAAACCAAAATTGTTGTGCTCATAATTTATTGATCTTTATATTAATTCCATCGAATTATTGCAATTTTGGTGTAAACTTTAATAGTTCATTATATATTCCCCCATCTCTTCACATTTAATTTTACCTTCTACGGTATCAAAGTGAATTTAACATCCACTATATATGTATACGTAACATGGGAAAAAAATCTATCAAGGCTAAAAGAAGATATTAAATTATCATTAGTGATAATTGACAATTTCAACTAATAAATATCCTAAATTGTCAATAGACTCTCAAAGCATGTTGAAAATTTATCCTATAGTTATTCTGACGATTAGAATACTATAGGAGCCAAAACATAACTTATATACATCCTACCCCTCTTACTAAATACTTCATATAGCACATAGATATGTGTAAAAACTCCAAAAAAAATTAAAAAAAATCTATCTTTCTGTGTCTTATGTTAAAAAATTTCTTTTTTCATTGAAGCATCTATTATATTAATATTAACTTTTTAAATAAAATAACTTGCGTATTCAACTCAACGTACTCAAATAAAACAATCATGCATGATTAACAACAGCAACAATAACATATTCAATGAAATTTCATAAGTGGGGTCTGGTGAGGGGGTTAAGTGTATACAGACCTTACTATTACCCCTTAGAGATAAAAAAAAAGTTATTTCTGAGAGATCCTCAGCTTAAATTCAAACATTAAAATATACATGAGTGAGTTGGTAAATAGATCAAGATACGTGCGAGAAGCGAAAAAGAAAAATATTATACCATAGAAAAAAAACACAAGCATATCAATCCCATTATTTGATACATATGAAACTCATTCATCAAATGGACCTTTTTATTTTTATTTCTATAAAATCATTGATATAATTAGATATTATCTCAATCTCCAAAAGGACTATTGAGTTGACTAAAATGACACACAATTCATTTTGTTCTTTCAACATCAGTCCAAAACACTCTTTTGTTAGTACTTATGGGCACATGCTTCCATGTGAGAAACCATACTATGAATGACTTTTGATCCCTTTTTTCACACACACACATTGAAACTTAACCTTGTACCAAATTCTAGTTACTTTTGTTTCAAATATCATTTCTTCCTAAATTAAATTAAAGCAAATACTAACTTACCCCCATCAAAAAAAAATTCTCCAAGATATTTTACCTGAAATTCAATATCTCAAAATTCATGTGCTTTTAGTAAGAGAAGAGAGTTATTTGATCGGATACAAAGCAAGAGACATACATGCTTCCAAATCCGCTTATGTTACTTACTTGAAGTTGTTTTCATGATGTTGTGTAGGCTTAACTTAGTATCTCTCTCAACTAAGGTTTCAATCTAAAGACTGTGGGATTTTCGATTGGATAAAGTCGCAACTCGTTACATTTTAGCAATAAAGAAATCTGAGGATGGATTGACTCAACTAAGGTTTCAATCTAAAGACTGTGGGATTTTCGATTGGATAAAGTCGCAACTCGTTACATTTTAGCAATAAAGAAATCTGTGGATGGATTGAATCTTTCATGAAGCACCTTCCTCAAGAATATATACTCTACATATGATAACTTTATGTTTATATATATATAATAAATATTGAATTCTTTAAATGAAAATCTGACTTCGTCACTTGATAATCTAATCACTTTTTTATCTTATTACCATATATAAATAAACTCAACTCATTAGGTTTATTTATATACTTACAATGTTTGGTGGATATATATTAAAATAATAAGTTCACAAAGTTATTTTGTTTGAGTATTAATTTATTCATTTCATTTATTTTTTGGACCCACAATTAATTATGTACATGCTTCTCATCCATGTTTTATTATTCCTCAAAAAGTGGATGAGCAAAATAATTGTTGTTATTTCTTAGTGAATAAATACATATATTTTTTTTGGTGATTCATAAAGCTATCAAAGTACATGTTTTGATTTGACAATTGTCTTCTTTTAAGCAGCATGTCTCCCACCCAAAAATTGGAAAAAAAAAGGACTATAACAAATGAAACTTATAATTTGACACTTGAGTTTGAAATAATTTGATCAATTGATTTGAGATTTACTCATATATATATTTGATTTAAATTTTTCTAAAAAGTAGTAATCGAGTACAAATAATACAAGCAATTATTGGAATTAATGTTCAAAGAAAATTATATTAATCAGATAGCAATTTCGGATGTAAAATTTATATTT